>JAULBS010084209.1:0-18551 GCA_032355785.1 Symmetromphalus regularis | reverse complement strand
CAGGGCGACAGACAGAGATAGTGGAGCGACAGAGAGTGAGTAAAGTTTGTTTTATTTAATGACGCCTCTAGAGCACATTTATTTTTATCTTATCATCAGCTATTGGACATCAATCATATGGTCATTATGACATATTTATTTAGAGGAAATCCGCTGCCGCTACATAGGCTACTCTTTCCAGTATGCACCGTCCCACAGAGAAGACAACACATACAACGGCCTTTGATGAACCAGTTGTGGACCACTCGCTGGAACGGAAAATAGCTCGATCTGCAGCTGGGTCCACCGAGATCCGACGACCGACCGGTTCACAGGCGGACACGCTAGCTACATCCCGCTCGCCAGAAACAGACACAGAGAAGTAAAGAGAAAGCAACTATTCTTTGTAATGTAGATGATGACAGACCCTTTGATGCCTGTTAATTGGACAATAAAATGTAACGCTGTATATTATTTTACTTTCTCAAAACGCTCAGCTGCATTAGCCAGTGTCTCAGCGGTGACGTTTTATGTTAGAAACCTGTATGTTTTAATCAATGATACCACACGCCTTAATTCTACTGCACACCAGAGACGCGTTTCAGTGTAAGCCATTCATCAATCACAAGCTTTATTCCCCACAATTTGATGCACATCAATAAAGTTTTTTCTTCCCATTTAGAGATTACACGGCGTCTCCAGGAAATAGCAGTTACTGCGCAGGAACGGAGCGCCGCCTTGGTGTAATGGCATCCGGAACGTGGTCGTAAAATGTAGTCCACTTCAAAGAGATCACTCGCTTAAAGGAGACCTTCGTTTATTAATAAATTCTGTATGACATAATAACAAAAGCTGTTATTGGTATTGACTAAGCTGTTCTCTTTTATCAGTTTTAAGTTCCAACGATTTGCTCTTTTTATGTTATCGTCATTTAAAACTCTTGTAAGTTTCCTTATTTCCACACGAAGTCCTGAGGACCATTACCTTTTAGTTACAATGCGTGATTAGCGTTTCCTTCCATACCAAACGAAAGAAACTTCTTAAGTGGACGATTTTCGTTCCATTGCATACATGGGCGTAAATCCCGGTGGGCGGGGTGTGTGCTCACGACCCCGTCACTTTCTGGACGGGGGGTCGCCTATATAATTGCTTAGAAAAACTGAAAATATCAGTGAAATTAAATAATAATCTTTACCAGTATTTCTCTTTATTGTATCTATGTAACACTTAACCATGTCGTCAGCGCATGTCGAGGTTGGTAGGTACTGGGATCAAATCTCATTCGATACATTTTTATTTTCAGTACCAGCTCCAAATTAGTGTGTGGTACGCAAGTCTCATTGGGTATGTGCACACCACTTACACCGTCCAGTAGTCCACAACTGGTTATTAAACTGGTTTGTGTCGATAATTGTGAACGATGACGCCATCACCACCACCCACCCGCCCACCCTAAATAGTAGGAGAATAATAGTTTATTCATGCCGGGATATCGATGATGTTAATCAGTTGTCTGTTTGAATGTCTGGAGAATTATTTAATATGGGTGTTCATCTCTTTATGTGTCAATCAGTTAGGGTCGTGTTATTTTGCAGCACCCAATTTTAGTGATCTATTATTTCTCTATTAAAACTGCAAACGTCTTTCTTTAAATGATGAGGTTAGTACAAATTTATTAATGACGCACGGCGATAGAAATAGAATTATATAAAATTAGAGTGACAGTTGATGCTATTGTTTTGGGCATAAAACCCTATTGATGAATCAGTTGTGGACCACTGGTTAGAATGGAAAGTAGCCCAAACTGCAAATGGGTCCACAGAGAAAACTCGATCCGACGACTGACAGCTTTATAGACGGACACTACCGTTTGAGGAATAACTTGGTTGAATAACACGCGTTACATTCCTGAACTTCCAGATGTTATGGCTTTAATTAATGACCACACTGCACTGACTGCATGCCTGTGTCATACAAGTTTACTGATGCAGAACCCTGGAATGCTAAGCACCACATACGATCTATATACAGACATACTAAAGGTGACCTTTATAAACAGGTTGAAATAATATTAAATATGTTTGAGTGGGAATCTGTATTAAGCAGCTACCTTTATTAAGTAACCACATATATATCTAATTTAGTACGTGATGACGTGTATTAAATAACTACATGTACATGTTTTTAGTGGCAATTTTTTTGGGTTCTCCCGATCAGGTAATTTATCCCCTATTTTCCTGTATTAAACAGTCACCTCTTTTAAGAAAGCACGTTTCGTTGTTTATTGCCGGTTTTACAGCATTTATTGCATATCTGAAGTGCTTATTATGAAGTTAATATCTGAAGTACATATTAAAATCCATATAAAGAGTAATATCAAAAATGTATATATGAAGTACTTTGAATAGACAGATGATTCTTGTCTATGTTAGCTTTTAAAAGAAAGTTAATTTTTATTTATTATCATCACAATTATCATCATCATCATTATTATTATTATTATTTTATATTTTTAAAAAAATGTGTTTTTTCATTATTATTATTATTATTTGCTAATTCATTTTTTTATGAATATAAAAAACCGAAAGTTTCTAGACGACGAAATTAGGTATTATTCAAATTGAGAATACTGTAGTATTTCCAAATTATAATCTTGAGGTGTAATTTCTGAAAACGTGAGGTATAATTATTTCTGTAAGCGGGGGGTGTAATTTCTGAGAGGGGTGTAATTTCTGACAGGTGTGTAATTTCTGAGAGGTGTGTAATTTCTGAGAGTCAGTGAAATTTCTGAAAGGGGCTGTAATTTCTGAGAGGGGAGTTTATTTTCTGAGAGGTGAGTAATTTATGAGAGGGGGTGTAATTTCTGAAAGAGGGGTGTAATTTCTGGGAGGGAGTGTAATTTCTGAGAGGAGGTGTAATTTCTGAGAGGGGTTGTAATTTCTGAGAGGTGGGATGTAATTTCTGAGAAGGGTGTAATTTGTGAAAGCGTGAGGTGTAATTTCTGAGAGGGGAGGTGTAATTTCTGAAAGTGTGTGGTGTCATTTGTGAAAGCGTGAGGTGTAATTTGTGAAAGCGGAAGTGTAATTTATGAAAGCGTGAGGTGTAATTTCTGAAAGCATGAGGTGTAATTTCTAAGAGGGAGGTGTAATTTCTGAAAGCGTGGAGTGTAATTTGTGAAAATGTGAGGTGTAATTAGTGAAAGCGGGAGGTGTAATTTCTGAAAGCGTGGAGTGTAATTTGTGAAAGAGGGAGGTGTAATTTCTGAAAAGGGTAGAGTGTAATTTCTTAAAACGTGAGATGTAATTTGTGAAAGCGGGTGATGTTATTTCTTATAGTATCAGATGTAATTTCTAAAAGCGTGAGTTGTCATTTCTTAAAGCGTGAGGTGTAATTTCTGTAAACGTGAGGTTTAATTTCTGAAAGCGTGAGGTGTAATTTCTGAAAGTGTTATATGTAATTTCTGAAAACGTGGGGTGTAATTTCAGAAAACGTAAGGTGTAATTTCTGGAAGCATGAAGTGTAATTTCTGAAAGCGTGAGATGTAATTTCTGAAAGCGGGAGGTGTAATTTCTGAAAGCGTGAGATGTCATTTCTGAAAGCGTGGAGTGTAATTTCTAAAAGCGAGAGGTGTCATTTCTGAAAGCGAAGGGGAGGAGGAGTAATTTCTGAAAGCGAGGGGGGAGGAGGAGTAATTTCTGAAAGCGTGAGCTGTAATTTCTGGTAGCGAGAGGTGTAATTTCTGGAAGTGAGAGGTGTAATTTCTGAAAGCAGTGGGTATAATTTCTGAAAGCGAGAGGTGTAATTTCTGGTAGCGAGAGGTGTAATTTCTGGAAGCGAGAGGTGTAATTTCTGAAAGCGTGAGCTGTAATTTCTGGTAGCGAGAGGTGTAATTTCTGGAAGCAAGAGGTGTAATTTCTGAAAGCAGTGGGTATAATTTCTGAAAGCAGTGGGTATAATTTCTGAAAGCAGTGGGTATAATTTCTGAAAGCGAGGGTGTAATTTGTGAAAGATATGAACGAACGTAACCAGATCTACGAGAATGAAGTTCTCTGCATGGGAAGCGAGCAGAAGACAGCAGTGTCTTCATCGATCTCACATTCCACCACAAACTGATTATTCTGTTTGAAACTGCAACGCTGATGGACGGGCAATTTGCTTTAACTGACAAGGTAAAAGGGACCATACCAGACCTGCTGTTGGAGTGCATCGATGGTTGTTGAAATCTGAAAAACAAAACACACGTCGTTGCCAAGAAACTTATTTGTTAATGCATTTTCCTAGTATAAGCGTGGGTGGGGAAGAGCGATGACGATCCTAAAAATAGTGTGCAAAAAAAGTCTTACTTAAG
The DNA here is from genome assembly GCA_032355785.1 of Symmetromphalus regularis. Lineage (NCBI taxonomy): Eukaryota > Metazoa > Mollusca > Gastropoda > Neomphalida > Neomphalidae > Symmetromphalus > Symmetromphalus regularis. Next base: position 14,224 of record JAULBS010084209.1, on the reverse strand, counting down.
TTGATGACTGAATTTTAAAGTGAATAAATATTTGCAAAGTAACGATTGGACTTTTAAAGCGACTGTTGACAACTCTATAGCGCTTAAAGCTGACTGATGTCCATCAGATCATAGGAATTGAGTCCTTTTTTCAGAAAATATCTCCTTAAAAAGTAATAATACAAAATAATTAAAAGAAAACCAGTAAAAACAAAGAACAAACAAAACAACGAACATCTTTACTTTCATAATGAAGGAAAGACATCCATATGACTACGTGTCGAAATAACCAAATGTTGGACACCCAGTAGCCGATGATTAATAAATCAATATGCTCTAGTGATGTCGTTAAACAAAAACAACAAATAAATAACTAGCAAAAATGTGAAAAACGTTGTTTACATACATCACATTATATGACAGAAGCGGATCCAGAGGGGGTCCAGGGAGTCCGGACCCCCAACCCCTTCTAGAATTTTTCTTTTTTTTTTACATATATTTTCCGAGTGGAAGGACGTTAAAATTAACCATTTCCCCATAGTCCTATTTACCCATCACATTTGGACCTCCCTTTCAGAAATCCTGCATCCGCGCCTGTATGAGGAAAAACACAAGAAAGCATACGAAAAGAAGTGAATATACAATATCCTTTGCTAATAATCGAATAGTGGTCCGTAAGTAACAGTAGAAGATAATTATGTATATAATGTTATGAACTTCTTTATAAAATTATGGTCCATAGTAAAATTAATGTTCATTATTATATATACGGACGACAAACATCCTACAGCTGACATACATTAACATCTCACGTTAAACTAAGTTCAATAAACTGTTGACAACAGGCCTTGAAATTCAGACAAATTTACGACGGCACATACTTGTCATTAAATCATTGTGTTATGACACAGTGACTGCAGTTTTAAGAAAAAGAGCATGCTGCATAACCTTTTTATTTTACTATAGCAGTACAACTGCCGCAAACCAATTACACATCAGTTTTTACGATGGCATTGCCGACTGCTGTCGCTGATTTCAAAGACTGTGACAGCATTTCTTTTGTAATAACATACCTGTAAAGACAACTATATGGCATTCAGATCATAAAACAAGAACGTCAAGGTGAAGATAAAAATAGTATTATAATGGTTGGTTGTGCTTATTTTCGTGTTTATAGGCAATTAAGGTCAATCATACGTTCAAGTACGCTATCCTAGGCACGTAACTCAGCTTCCTGTGCTGCCTATCTACGACACAGATTGGTATTAGCAGGAGAGATGAAACCAGCCTTTGATAACAAGTTGTGGGCCACTGGTCGGTGTAAATGGTGTACACCTGCCCATTCAACCTTGCACAGAATTCTGGATTGGAGCCGGTGTAACAGAATATTAGTTCCCCCGAATATTTGTTCCCCCAGAAAGGAATATTTTTTCCAACCAACGAATATTTGTTCCCCACTATAATTTGTTTCCCACCTACGAATATTTGTTCCCCACAATAATTTGTTTCCTACCTACGAATATTTGTCCCCCACAGTAATTTGTGGTGTTTAACCCCCTCAAGCTACAAATAGTTACACGTGATGAATTCAGGTAGAACAAAGCAATTGTCAACAACTGTCTCTTTGATCAATGAATCATAAAGAAAATATCAATATGTGTACACTCAATTATTTTGTAATGATTTACACTTTTTGAGGGGATGATTCAACATTTTCATAATTTTACTCAAGAGTACCTTTAGTTATACCTCCTTCAAATTGTTACATGTACATTTATTATTCAATTTGTAAAAACTAAATCACTAGTGATTTCAACAATTTGCTTGAAAAAACTGCATATCACATAAGGGGTGGGGGTTGAATATTCGGAAGGAGAACAAATATTCTCAAATATTTGTTCCTGGGGGAATGAATATAAGTTCTGGGGTGAACAAATATTCTGAGGTAACAAATATTCTCTGACACAGGTACTGAAATTTAAATTCCAATGTCTCAACTGAGATTTTATGCCAGTACCTACCAGCCGAAAATCTAGCAGAATTACACGAATTCCAAAGCTTTTTAAAATGGAGTGTTTTCATACTATACTTATATCTAAAATTTCTTTTGAATTTTGTTTCGTTGGTATCGTTTATCTACCTTTCTCGCGTCATCAAATTCCATATCCTTAGATCTCTAATCGAGACAAAAGTGTTATCAGACATGTCTTTCACAAGGAGCAGCTGAACCATATCTCTATTACCATTCCATTCCATCAGTTTGATTACCTGTTTACTTACTGCTGTGCAGTATATTGCAAGCATGCTATAATCACAAAGTCTACATCATTATTCTACTTGCACTTTCACAACTGTTTATTTTGCGGCCCTTAATTTGTGTTTGTCTATCTTTATATAACGTTAACATCTAAAAAATTGTGTATTTACCCATAAACTCCTCACGCCTAGCAGATTATTTATTTAGCCACATTTAGTTGTTAAACACAGTGTTCAGAGAAGACACTTATCCGACTTGCAGCAAGGGTTCTTTTAAATGCACTTTCCAACAAACAGGAAAGAGCCATTGAACTTAAACGAGATGGACGTATTTACTACACGCGCTTAGTTTTCTTTGGATCTACCCCTCGTGGGAGCAGCTCTCCAACAGTTTTCGGCCTGTGTGTGCGACTACCGGATTGTTCAGCAATCCGGGGTTGCCACAATTACCTTGACTTATAGGATCGTTCCTTTAACCAAGAGGAGACGAGCACCACGGAGAAGGAAGCCTGCCGGTGACAGCACCCAGGGGGGGGACGAAATCGTGCTCCACAAGGGCGTGGGGGACTCCTTCCTGACCGTGTTGCACCGGCCGCTTCCGCGGAAGTTCTACCTGCCAGGACTTCTGCGCCAGTGCCTGCCGTCGACGTCTCTGTGGTGGTCCAACCCACTGTTGCGACCAAGGCCCCTCCTTCTGAGGTGGCTACCACAGGGGCGGACAAGAGAGGAGTTGTTGCGGAGAAATGCAAGGCGTCACCACAGGTGCCTTCACCAGCCAAGCGGGACCGGTCGGTGACGCCTCCCCCATCAGATAGTATCCCGGAGACACCACTCGAGGTTACTCACCCGCCGCCAGCACTACCTGCTGAGGATCCAGCCCGTCCCGAACCGGAAACGTCAGCCTGGACACGCGTGACCAGGAAACTTGCCACTAGCCAGAAACAGTTCCTGTGTCGGCCCTCGCCCACCCCGGAGGGTCTTATTTATCCAGCCGCTGCCCAGGACTTACGCTACCGGTTCCAGGACAGGAATGCCTGGAATATCAATCCGATGTCAAAGGCGCCCAGAGGATTGATTATAACCACCTACAACGGGAAGATCTACAGACAGGGAGCACTCATGGAATTCATGCCGAGCACAGTCGCTTCGAGAATTGCCAGCTTCGTCCTCCAAGAACACTACGTTGAGGCCCTTGAGTCCAAGCTCATCAAGTGGAGTCAAGAGTACCTCCCCGGATGGGACTTGAGGATGGGATCTCCACAATAGACAAGTCAGTCCCATCCGGGAGACAGCGCCTTCCTCGCCCCCTGGACGAAGCCTTGCCTCCATTGGTAAATATCACCTTTTTCAGAGTCAGACTTTAAACATACGCGTTATTATTCGGTTTACTTTTAGGTCCGCGCCCGTCTAAATTCAAAATTCTTTTGTTCTAGTTTTTTCTAAATAGTCTGACTCACTCTTTTGTTTAGGCGAGATTGGTGATGGAAATTTGCTCCAAATCAATTTCAACTTTTCGACCGAGCTTCAAAATTTCTAGTCAAAAAACAACTCGTCCAGACCAAATAAATATCAAACACAAGTGCAATTGTTAGAAATAGGGCTTATCCACTAAAATAATTATTTTAATATAATAGCTCGATAAAACCACTTAGGTTTTTCTCTCTCTTTATTTTTTTGTCACTTCTCCGCCCCGGATTAGGTGCCTTCCTCTTAAGGCGCGGAATCCGAGGGGGAACGTGCCCGATCCAAATTGGATGTGGGCACGGTTCAAAAAATACTAGGAAGGTATCAACATTTTAGGATTCATACTTAACTTATTTCAGTTAGTATAGTATTACTAGGGTAAAACAAATATAATCCAAACAGATACGTACAGACATTTTGTACTTTATTTCTAGTGAACAAAATTACGAATTAAAAATGGTGTAACAAAAAGACACTTGCATATCTTACAAAACAAAATCGATCATTTAGCATTTTGCAGTAATATCCCTTATGTAATTTTATGAAAGGTTTTCCTCCAGTGTGAAGAAATTTAATTTTCAATAAACGTGACATTAAACTAAGTTCAAAGTATTCTTTTAAGGAAAAGTCCGATTTAAATCAGTAATGATACAACACGCCACTTTAAAAAAAACTATTTTTAGAACTCTGTCTTTACGCAGGTCGGGTTATGAATATAACAGAGGTCAAGGTTCAGTAGTCGTTGATATTTAAAAGAAAATTGATAGATAATAACTGAAATGTATATGGACCACTATTTTGAATAATTTCCATGACAAAACAAGAAAGGAAAATATATAAAACATCGTATGACAAGATCACGTGACTAGGAAATTCTGATCAAGCCACGAAGACCATGAGACTGGCTGTTTTGGAATGTCTAAGAAAAGTACATGCTGCAGCTTTAAAAAATACTTCCTAAGTCTTAACGTTGAGTAAACTGAACACATCTTATCCCGTGTGTCAAACTTGAAATTAGAAAGAAAAACCCAAATAGAACAAAACAAAATATAATTATCAAAAACAGTTTTTGTCAAAGTATATTTTTATATTATTCTACATTTGTGTAAACTTTTATTCAGGATATGCTTAAGTAATGAATAACATTTTGACATTTGTATTACACTTTTCATACACCTTAGCACATATTGATTTTTAGTATAATTTGAAACTATAAGACACTGCCATAGTAAGACTAAATATTATTATAACAGAGCCCGCGAAGCGCATTTGAAAGTGAGAGGGCGGGGGACGAATCTTGACAACCAACCAAAGTGTTAATTACTGGACTCGAGAACCCCTCATGCTATATACTTTTCGGATTTCGGTCACTTTATTTTATCACCGAGTCTGAAAATATTTGTATTCAACCAAGAAAACTAAAAATCTTAGCCCACCCGGATTCGCGGCTCCTGTTTAAGTCGTTGACTGTGGTCTGAATAATTACTATCGGCAATATGTGTGTCATTTTGAACTGAAAGATCAACATAAATGTAACTATTTTTAGCATTTAAACATCTATAAATCCACCAATCCAAGAGGCTTTGGAAACGTCAAAACACATCGGTTTGAATTCGTAAACAAGTTAGGTCAGAATAACTGACAATCAAATTGTGATTAATTATGTCTAAAAAGATCATCCAAACCATTCAGTAAGGATACAACTTTTCAAAACTGACAATAATTATTAGTAAATTTACTGAATATGGCAATAATTCTATCACTGTTTGAATTCTTAGCAATTCTTTTGGAATCCATTTCGAAAGAGAAATAGATAAATAAGCACAACAATATAATTTATTATTGTCTTTTCATTTCAAAACGAAATCTTGATAACAAAATAATAATAATCTAAATATTTTAACGTCTATGTATTCAAGGATTAAATAATACCCGGTATATTTTGTTAATTTGAATAAAAAAATTATATCATTTTGTTTTTTGACTTGATAACGACATTGCCTTTTTAAGATTCATTTCAACAAAAGGAAATCCATGCATTCATCAACAGTTGTCTTCAGGTATGAGGCATATATTATTAGGAAATATCTATCAGTGACATTGACATTAAGTTCGACGTACCAAATCACGATTTCATATTTCAGGATATCCGACAGCTGACCAATAAAATCCTATGTTTCGCGTTAAACTTAATTACTCTACGTCGGAACAATTGCTTATCCTACTGTCATTTGTCATAACTTTAACTCATCCATCATCTGATTGCTTTTTTTGATCCTACGAAAAAATAGCATCTTGTCTTTAGGGCAAACAGAAATAAACATTATCTTCTTTTAGTACTTTCCTTAACATTGCGTACAGTTTACGTCAAACCAAAAATACTGTTAGAGCATTTTTATTGGTCCCAAATATGCGATATAGCCATATAAAACGGCTTCTTAATAGTAAGTTGCGTTTTTTGGACCGCTTTCCAGCCCATGTGTCATTGATATACGAGCACCCGTTGGAAAGAGATTGTAAGCTCTGGTCCTAGGCATTGCAATAGGTAAAATAAGATTATTTAATTATTTGTATTGCATTTATGACGTAATTTGAAAAGTTTATGAGATTACGTTTATATTAATAATAATAATAATGGTAATAATAATAATGGTAATAATGGTAATAAAAATAATAATAAACAATTGTTTTTTTATATTATACATTTATTAAATAGTTTATTGATTAATAATTTAACAAAATGTACACATTAATTTAAACCTGCACATAATTATCACCTTTTCATAAAGACCACTATTTAAGATACTTTTGATGGCTGTTATGGACACGCTCAGCTTTATTCACACAGACATAAACTGATATGCTTATAATTAACTCGATATATTTTCCAAATTATTACAATTATATATTTATTTGTTTATTTATTATTATTATTGCTACTTTTTATTATTATTGCTATTTATTATTATTATGTATGTAATACAATACATAATAATAATAAATAGCAATACATATCTACACACACACACACACACACACACACACACACACACACACACACACACACTAACACACACACTAACACACACACACACGCGCGCCCATTTTTCGATTTGCAGGGTGGGTTTTTTTCTTCTTTTGTTTTGTATTAGATATTATATTTATCATTCTATTCGTTCTTCTTGTGCATGTGATATTTTACTGGCAATTATGTTACTGCTTTCATTTATTAAATAGTTCTTTCCCAAATGTTTTAGAAACGATATTAATTTTATGGATCTTGATTACGACGCTTTATACTTTATTTTATTATCAAATCAAATGTATCATATCCATATCATTTAAACACATTATCACATTTTTGTCTATTTCCGTTAACAACATTTCTGGCAAAACACCATTCGTATTCAAAACATTTAAATATAAATTTATAATTCTAAATACTATAGGTATATTCTGATATTTGATTATTTAATGTCTAAAAAAACATCTCTACACATTGTTTGTTTATCGGCTATTTGGTGTAAGATATATGACATTCTGTGATCCATGGTCTTTAGAGGAAACCCGCTACCGCCACATAGGCTATTCTTATCGATTAACAGCAAGGGATCTTTTGTATGCGCTTTAGCATAGATATCACATACCACGGCCTTTGATACACCAGTTGTGGACCACTGGTCGGTGCAGGTGGTGTACACAACGACCCGGGAAAAGTTTCGACTATATGTTTTATTTACTGTTTGTGTCAGTATTTCTAATAGTAATACAAGCACTTATTTCTAGTTTAGGGTAACTACTCAGAAATGTAAAAAATTAGACAAAATATTATCTGTTTAACAGTTAAATGTGTTTATATTTTATATATTTTGTAGTCACAACTTGGTGCTTTACATCAACATGGAAGGGATTCAAGTATTGTTAGTTCTCCTTGTTGGAGCGATTGTAGCAGTGCAAGGCCAACGCTTCATGCGACGTGAGTTATTATTTTGCTGTATCAGAATTTAACTCGAAAGCAGTTCACAAGACTATATACATAATAACGTATACACACTAAAATGGATTATCTTGTTCGTGTGGACATTTTAAGGATACAGGATTTCTACAAAGGGGGAGGGGGTCCAAATGTGATGAGTGAATAGGACATTACATACACACATTAAATTTATATACTTAACATTATATTACTATAACATCATTATAACAATATATAAAAATACATTGAGATCTAACAGTTTAGGTCGTGACCAAAACGATAGGATATTCACCGATACACCTTGTAAAGTGTGGGTATAACTATTAAATATTCTGATATATAGACTTTCTGTGTTTTTGTTTACAGGTCGAATAATTGGCTTTCCACTGGCAGGTGGTTTTCGTGGACCGATGTTACCCCCAGGTATGATAAATACCATTATGTAGGTTACTATCGTTCATAAATAAATATACCACACTACCGTTTCGTAACTGACATATGTCTCAATGTAATTATACGACAATGATGTCCATGCACACTTGTATTATTAATAGTAACAAGGTCTGTTGGGTACCATGATCATCTTTCTGTGACCTTGACCCCTTTACCGTGACCTTAACCTAGTTAAGGGCCAGTGACCTCATCTTACTGACCCAGCATCGTCCTATTAACACAACATCGTCCTAGTGACATGGTATCTTCCTACTGAACTGACGAAGATCTACTCACCTGGCCTCATCCGACTGAACCGGCCTCATTCTTCACCCACCCTCTTCAGCCTTTATTTGGTTGACATTAGGCATGCAATTTATTTATTAAAATGATACACTAAGCACAGTGATAACGTTTCAAAGGCAGGCAGAGACTGAAAGGGGTTGGAGAGGATGAGACCAAATCAGTAGAATGAGGCCGGATTAGTAGGTCAGTGTCGGGTCAGCAAGAAGATGCCACCGGTCTCCAACTAGGTCACGGTCACGAAAAGTAGGTCAAGGTCAGGAAAAGTAGGTCATGACACCCACTATGTCTAGTTACTACTATTATTACCTCAAATAGTAACCATTTTAAAATTAGACATCTTTTTCATACATCAACGCAGCCTGTTGGAATGTATCATTATGTGAAATGTTATTTTATTGAAAGGGATGTATTTGTTTTTTGTTTTAATTCAGGTCCAATGCCATACAGAAGAGAACACTGGTTTCGTTTTGGTAGTCGAGGTATGTTTGTTTCTATCTATAGTAAACTGTATGATCTACATCAAAATACTTTGTACTATCATGACAGTTTTAGGTGTAATAGTAAATTGTTATTGGGACTGTTATTATTATTCTGATTTTCAGGTTATAACATACCAGGCATAAAAGCAACATAAAAGGTAACTGTCTCTTGAGTTTTCCATCCCAGAAGAAACCAACATTACCATTTAAGTTTTCTTTATTACTGATTAAAGCAGTATGAACTTTTACACATATCTCTATGAGGTACAAATGCTAATATGCATATTGTAAAAATATTGAGACGCGTCAGACAGATTTTTAAACGTTTCATCCATAAATGATTAAAATAGCACTAAAATATCTCGATAATTTTTATTCTGTAATGTTTTCTGTTAATAAAATATTGTTTACACCATGTCAATTTAACATGCTTATACCTTGGAGTTTGTACTGTGTTTCCAACAACACTAAGAGCCGATTTCTCGTTGACAGTTCAACCTCGATTCTTAGTTTAAACTGGGTTCACACGTGTTAAAAGAATGGGTTAAACTGTAGATCGTGGCTGAACCGACAACGAGAAACTGGGTCGAATACTCATTAATATGACTTTATTTTAGGTCGCATGTCAGGCTTGCCATTCCCTTTGAAAAGATGGATGGGTCCTCACCCAGGACTCTTTCCTCGACCAATAATTGCTAACACAATAGGACCAGAAATGGCAGGTGGTCAATCATCGTCATTTGGATATCGCAAAGGAGGTGATACAACCTTGCATATGGAAGGACCACATATTACAATAAACACTGGATCAAGAGACAGAAGACAAGGATTTGGTGCAGGGACTGGCACAGCTGGGTTTATAGGTATAGGAACTGGACCAGCTGGTTCTGGGTTTAGTATGGGTGGTCCAAGATTTATAGGAGCTGGTCCAGCTGGGTCTGGGGTTGGTATGGGTAGACATGGATTAAATGTAGGAGCTGGAACAGCCGGTACTGGCATTAGAATGGGTAGTCATGGGTTAAATGTAGGAGCTGGACCAGCCAGTACTGGCATTAGAATGGGTAGTCATGGATTAAGTGTAGGAGCTGGAGGAATAGGTACTGGAAGTGGTATTGTTAATCCTGGGTCTGGGGTAGGAATTCCAGGATTAGGTATAGAAGCTGGAGCAGCAGGGTCTGGGATTGGTATTGGTGGAACTGGATTAGGAGTTTCTGCTGGTGGTGCAGGAATAGGTATTGTTGGTGTTGGTCCTGGAGCTAGTGGAGCAGGAATAATAATGGGTCCAGACTTTTCTGGTGGTGGTACGGGAGGATCTGGAGTAGGAGGGGGTAACATTGGAGTAGGTGTTCCTGGTCCATCCTTTATTGCTCCTAGATATACTTCAGGGTACTGGCCGACACAAGGTCAGCAAATGTATACTGATGGAAATTTCTACAATAACAATCCTTACGGATCAGGTCAATCGTTGATGATGAATCCAGGTTTTCAATATGGTTTCCCTCAAGCAGATGTGTATGATGCTTCACCTATTACTGGTAGGAAGCAAGACCAAGTTTCTGCGATTACTGCACAAAGTTCTAGCGCACTACATATACCTACAGCAAAGCCAGTATCAGACGTTACGAATGGAGGTTATGTTCTGGATATTATTCCAATTGGTAAGTGCAGTTTGGTAATATAATAACGTTTTCTCAAAGAAGCCACCCTATCTTGCAATATAATGTTTTCCCCTTCAGTATTTTATTGATACTTCGCATTCAAACTTGGTGCAGAAAACATCAAAGCTGTATAAACAAGTGGACACCTAATTATAACACCATACTAAATACACTAAAATCGCCACACACTATCTGCTGTTTAAAACTGTATTCATTATAGCTTTGTATACAATACATATCTGAAAAGTAATATTCACTTTCTAGAAAACGATATTTATAAAAATATTAAAGAGCAAATAAAAAATGGCTCCCTAGATTTTTTTTTATTAAAAAAAATACATAAAATGTTTGGTATTACAGTGAACTATTTTTGATTTGCACTTAACACAAAATTTATAGTATTTATAAATTAAAAGAACATATAAATTTCCATGCAAATTGCCTAGTGAATAAAACCTAAGTTGGATATTTCTTTTGAGTCTAATAATATTAAGTCACTGCTACGATCGTAGAAATGAATATAGTAAAACAAGATTTGAAGTTTTTGTGATTTAATAATGTCTTAAACTGGTACATTTCAGGACAACAATTAAAACAGGACGCCACGCCTAACTTAGCCAGTAAGTATACTCAATATAAAATAAAATAATTCAATATTTATAGCGACATACAATCAAAGGTTGTTTTTTTAATCGGCTTAAATAACGACACTACGTGTACATTAATGTTTGTCTGTTAATTAGTATGTATCTTGCCTTCAACTTGTTTTCTTTACAGGTATAAACAATAACAAACAAAACTGGTTCATTAATTATTCACCGACTGGTTTTAATCAGTTACTGTGGAAGTTTGCCTTTAAACTATATTTGTTTGTTGATTTTGTAGCAAAGAATGTGCATTAATATGGAAGAACAAATCCAAAGATTCATCAACCATGTGTGAGAGTATAACAATCAGTGCGCAGACGCAATGGAACGAAGGCTGTTATGAAACTGTTAAACTTTGTTGGAAAATTGTATATCTTTACATATACATTAATAAAATTATTTTTGATTTTGGTGTTTCTGTTAAATCAATATAAAACTTATCATCTGAAGTAATCACTGCCATTTATAGTAAATATAACTATAACAACAGCAACCAATTTAAAAGTCCGTAATTAAAATTTCAATTTGAAATAATTTATCTTTATTAAAAACATCAAAGTAATCACAGCCATTTATAGTAAACATAACCATAACAACCCTAGCAACCAATTTAAACCATTTGTAGTAAATATAATCATAACCACAGCAACCAATTTAAACCATTTGTAGTAAATATAAACATAACTACAGCAACCAATTTAAAAGTCCGTAATTAAAATTTCAATTTTAAAATAATTTATCTTTATTAAAAACATCAAATTAATCACAGCCACTTATAGTAAACATAACCATAACAATTTAAATATAACAACCAATTTAAACCATTTGTAGTAAATATAACCATAACAACCACAGCAACCAATTTAAAAGTCCGTAATTAAAATTATTATCATGTGTCGAATTATTTATCTTTATTAAAACCATCAGCACAATCACACATTAAAAATATTTCTGTTATCATAATTCACATAACTTTTTCCCCACGTTTTCTTAATAAAAAATGCCACCGAACAGACAATTTTGAATTTAATGGCCCATTTCTCGTCAACCTCGATTCAACGTGTTAAAAGAATGGGTTGCACTGTAGATCATGACTGAACCGTCAATAAGAAACTGGGCCTAAAGGTATTACAACCCAACCTCCACCCATATCCTGAAAACCCCCAAACAAAACAACAAAACAAACACACAAACAAAGCAACTGTTGCAACAGAAGACGCAGCAAAGCATCTTGGACAAAACGTCAGTTACAACACGGTGACAAAGTGAACAGAAATATGTAGATCAGCCCATGTCTTTTCGTCGAATCGATTCTCTTTACTATATTTATTTATACGTTTACTACTCGTTTAACAAAATCGTGGTATGTGTTATGGAAAAGCGGACATAAACGATCCCTTGCTGTTAATCGGATAGTGTACATTGTGGTGGTAGCGAGTTTCCTCTAAAGACCATTAGTCACAAAAACCGTATATCTGAAACCTAATAGCCGCTGAATATACAATGTGCTAGGGTGTCGTTTGCAAACATTCATTTATAATCATTCTCAAAGAGAGCGGGATGTAGCTCAGACGGTAGACTGTCCGCCTGTGAACCGATCAGTCGTCGGATCGATCCTTCTCAGTGGACTCAGTTTGGGCTATTTTCCGTTCCAGTCAGTGGTCCACAACTGGTTCAAAAAAAAAGGCCGTGGTATGTGCTGTCGTGTCTTTGGGACGGTGCATATATAAGACCCCTTGCTGTTATCGAAAGAGTAGCCTATGTGGTAACAGCTGGTTTCCTCAAGATACATGTCAGAATGACCATATGATTGACGTCCATTAACCAATGATAAGATATAAATCAATGTGTTCTAGAGGCGTCGTTAAATAAAACAAACTTTACTTTACTTAATCATTCTCAAAAATAAAGCGACTATTACGATTCGGTGGTAGTCCTCATAAATATTAAATAGTAACGATAACTCTTGGTAACAGAAATATTATTTGTTATCAAAAGGTGTGGTTGTATTGGTGCGTTTTAACAGTAAAATGTCAAATTAATAGTTACGTAATATTATTAATAAAAACATCGACATATTGTGTTACTGTAGATTTTAAACTTCTAACTCAATCAGAAGTACCCCATGCTATAAATTAGTTACAACAAAGTTTTAGAAGTCACCTGTGGCTACAGCTTGAATGATGTTAAAATATCAACTGTATATTTTTACCTTTGGTCCAGAATAACAGTTATTATGAAATAAATGTACAATTATTATTTGGCTAACTAAGTATAGTAACAAACTTGTTATCTATGCAATAGATGTCATAATAAATGCAAAAAATAGAATATTATTTTTGGGCAGAGTAGTGTAGATAACTACTCTTTATACATATATCCCGATTCTACCCAATACGGCATATTACCACACAAAAGTCGATGGGTGTAATTGTGTGTTTAAACGAGTAGTGCTCAATTTCAAATTGGAGCTGATTTGTAACATTTCTGCAGAATATTTCCACAAAATAGTTCCAGGGGAGATTACTCTTAAATGTTAAACTCAACTTACATCTATTTACATCGTGAAAGGGCAACAACACAGGATAATTCTAACACTGACACAACTTTAAGAGGCGATTTTTAAAACAGTGTTTATCACTTATATACTGGAAAAGTGGCTGGTACGATATTCATCGTTTACGGTCAAACTAATACAAATATCATACACTTGATTGTTATCTCGCTTATTACGTTTGGAAGGTTTCTTGCAATATTTTGTTTTCTCAATTTAAATAGTCTACCCAGACTTGGCTTTATCAAGTATGTCCTTTTACAAAAAACACACGTTTTCTTTGTTAAAGTTTATTAAACAAATACATACAAATAATAAAACATAATTTAAAAAATGATTATAAATCCATTATAAATATTTGCATGAATTATGTATGCTATTAAGTCAACTGTATAAACACACACACACACACACACACACACACACACACACACACACACACACACACACACACAAACACACACACACACACA
>JAULBS010084198.1:0-18554 GCA_032355785.1 Symmetromphalus regularis | reverse complement strand
AGGCTGTGGTATGTGCTGTCCTGTCTATGGGACAGTGCATATAAAAGACCCCTTGCTGCTTATCGGAAAGAGTAGCCTATTTTGCGACAGCAGGTTTCCTCTTAATAAATATAATTATCAGAATGACCTTTTGAATGATGTCCAATAGCCAATGTTAAGATAAAAATTAATGTGCTCTAGAGGCGTCATTAAACAAAACAACTGAACTTTATGTTTATAAAACAGTGTCCATTTTTTGGACCAGCAATTGTTGTCATATTGCAGATTCACTGTTACTGTTATTTCTTTGCTTTTTACAGACCCCTCCCCAATGTTAAGCAGTGTTTGCATGGTAAAGAAATTAACAGATTTTAATGTTATACCGTGTTTATTATTTGGCTCGGTTTGATAATGTGTAACCCAGTTTTTACTCAGTTATCTAACATTGCAAGATAAACCTGATATCATAATGTATTAATTGTTTAATGCTCTCATCTGATAGTATACACAACCAAATAAGAAAGTATGCATGTAATAAATAGTCATTTATTTCATAAACAAGACAACATTCATTGCAGAAATTATGGAATTAGATAATCACACCATTTAGGAGGAGGTGTGTGTATGCAATAATATCACAAGTGGCGTACGTATAGTGATTTTCGTTTATTGTGAAATGGCATATTAAAAAAAATTCAATATTTCAACATGCATGCTTTCTTTTTTGGCTGTGTATATAACCACTTTATTTTTAAACATGTTTTTATTGTAACAAAAATACGAGAAAAAAACTTTTGGTTTTGTTTTGTTAAAGTGGAATGTTGTTCTTCTGAGATATTTCAACCCAGTTGGGGCCCACAAATCAGGCAAGATCGGCGAAGATCCTCAGGGTACACCCAACAACCTCATGCCATATGTGTCACAAGTTGCCATTGGTCGACTTAAAATACTGCAGGTTTATGGCAGCGACTACAACACACCTGATGGTACAGGTAAGTTAAGATGTTCTGAGAAAATCAACATCACAAATTGAAAAAAAAATACCTTGACCATAACCTTCTCAAAGATGGGTTAACAGTGTTCTCCCATATTTAAGTACCAGTGTGCAGGCCCGTGCAAAGCTGGTAATAGGCCCGGACTAGGTGGGAAATGTAGCCCCCCTTCTCCATTTCAGACTGCTGACTAATCAGTGCTAAATACCAGGGGAGTAGGTTAGATGGGAAATGTAGCTCCCCTCTCCCATTTCAGACTGCTGACTAAGTATTTTTGTGATTAGTGCTAAATACCCGGGGAGTAGGCTATATGGGAAATGTAGCTCCCCTCTCCCATTTCAGACTGCTGACTAAGTATTTTTGTGATCAGTGCTAAATACCAGGGGAGTAGGCTAGATGGGAAATGTAGCTCCCCTCTCCCATTTCAGACTGCTGACTAAGTATTTTTGTAATCAGTGCTAAATACCCGGGGAGTAGGCTATATGGGAAATGTAGACCCCCTCTCCCATTTCAGACTGCTAAGTATTTTTATAATCAGTGCTAAATACCAGGGGAGTAGGCTAGATGGGAAATGTAGCTCCCCACTCCCTTTTCAGACCCCCATTTGTAGTCCCCCTCAAAATCATAGACCCATGACAACTGGTTCACATGACCACCCCTCACCCCTTGCCCAGTCCTGGCTTGCCGGTATGTAAGATTGATGTTGAATAAATTTGTCCTGTGTGACTACTGTCCTTCATTAATGATGTTTTTAATGTAAATAATCCAAAACAAAAACGTTTTATTTTTTGTTTAATGACACCTCTAGAGAAAACTGATTTATTAATCATTGGCTGCTGGATAACTACATATAAAAGACCTCTTGCTACTTATTGGAAAATAGTAGCATATGTGACAGCAGTGGGTTTCCTCTAAATACATATGTCAGAATGACCATATGATTGACGTCCAATAGCCGATGATAAGATAAAAATCAATGTGCTCTAGAGGTGTCGTTAAATAAAACAAACTTCTTTTTTTGTTTTTGTCTTTTGGATATTAAACATTTGGTAATTTTGATTTGTAGTCATCGTAGGAAACCCACTACATTTTTCCATTAACAGCAAGGGTGCTTTTATATGCACTTTCCCATAGTTTTGAAAGCAAAAATGTTTAGTACCAGTTATAGAAATACTTTCAAAAGGATAGATAGACCTTTCCAAAATGGTAAATAAAATGTGATTTTTTTTTACCATCCAGCAAAAAGCATGTAATTCAGCTGCTAACCACATACAAACTCCGTAAAAGAAAAACTGTTGGCTCGGTGTAGACACATAGTTGTGAAGCAGGTGATCTGACAACACAGACTTTTGAAATGTTATAAAATTTAAGATTTTTTTCAGAATGAAAAATAACATTGATTTCTTACACTATCAAAAGTGATTTTATATGTACTTTCCTGCAGACCAGACAGCACATACCATGGCCTTTGATAAACCAGTTGATAAACTGGTCATCTGGATGAGTGAGACGATTATTGTAATGTGGATGATTACATTTGTGTAATTTTCTTTAAAATAACCTGGAAGTAAAATACTACAGAACTAGCTGGATTGCACTTTGTAGTTGTTTAGTATAGTTTAGGTATACATATTTTATATTTCAGGTGTCAGAGACTACATCCATGTGGTAGACTTGGCAAAAGGTCATGTGGCAGCCCTGAAGAAGTTAGAGGAGAACTGTGAATTTAAGGTACGTTCATATGGTCAACCAGATTAACCCGTGAAATTAAGAAAATGTCCACGGTAAAATAAATGGTGTAGATAACTAGTGTCCAGAGCATTTTCCATAGCACCTTTAGCATAAAGTATACTTTAATTTTAATAAATAAAAAATACACCTTGAAAAAAAAAATTGTTGGCAGCAAAAAATGTGCCTCAGAAAATGAAAAATTCTGCGGCAATCTCCACGACATTGCCGATTGCCGTGGACAGTTTCAGGGAGCGAGCTGCAGGTATAACTTGCAGGTTATTTCCAGGCATGTTCTGGTCATATTTAAAATGGAGCTTCATCATTTAAAAGAGGTGTACATAGCTCAATGATAGAGCATCCATCTAAGGTGTGATGGATCGTTGGATCAATCCCCTTCAGTGAATTCATTGCGCTATATCTTGTTCCAGGTAGTGGTTCACAATTGATATAACATTAGCCATGATATGTGCTGTCTTGTCTGTGGGAAGTATATATAAAAGATCCCTTGCTGCTAACCAGAAAGAGTAGCCTCGATGGTGTTAGCAGGTTTCCTCTAAAGACACAGATATGAGCCTCTATGGTCCAGTGGTAGCATCGGACTCGCATGCTAAAGACAGTGGTTCAAAACCAGTTGGAGGCTAGCTCACATTTGACTATGTGTCAAATAACCAAATGTTTGACATCCAATAGCTGATGATTAATACATCAAAGTGCTCTAGTGGTGTCGTTAAACAAAACAGACAACTAAAGACGCAAGTCACATACACACTATGTTTGACTGTTAATAGCTGTGGAATGAACAATATACTGGGGTGGTGTTGAACAAAAAGTCCTTTCTTTCTTTCATCAGCTAAAACAGGTGATCGTTTGTTTTTTCATCTTACAGGTATACAACCTGGGCACAGGAATGGGGTATTCTGTTCTCGATATGGTGAAAGCTTTCGAAGATGCTTCTGGTAAAAAGGTAATTTCATTACAAACTAATTTTTTATGATACAAGGGAGTATTTGTTCATCATATAATTATAGGTCTGTGATTTCAGTGCAAAGATTATCGGAACTGATAATTATTGTTTTGTATTGTAATTTTTAAATTTAATTTTTATTATTTGTATTTTGTAATTTAAAAAATCTTTTTTTTTTTTTAAACCTGCAAAAAAGATAATTACCTGTTTAATTTATTGACAAAAAATTTGTTTATGCTTTAGTCTGTTTAATACAGGTAAGTCATTATAACAATATTAAAGTCCTCCAATAGCCTATGTTTATTATGTACTGCTGGCGTTGGGCAGGGGGCATTACATGTAAACCTTTTTTTAAATCTTAAATAGGTTATTTAGATACATTCATTATGTTTACTGTACAGGTACCTTACAAGTTGGTGGACAGACGATCGGGTGATGTTGCATCCTGCTATGCAGATGCCTCCCTAGCCAAGGAAGAACTGGGATGGACAGCAGAGAAAGGGTTAAATGAAATGTGTAAGTATTTTATAAAGTTGTAATTTGTTTTCCTTACGTACCTGTGATTATTGATTATAAAGCCATAGTTATATTTTTTTCTTTTGGGTAGCAGCAGGACCAAATATATTTCTGGTGGGGTGGAAAGAAAGCTAAACAAATAGTTTCTTTTAATTAATTTATTTTGAAAAAGAATTGTTTTGTAAATGTCTGGGGTATGAAGTTAGGGGCCTTTGATGAACCAGTTGTGGACCACTGGATGGAACTGAAAAGAGCCCAAACTGCAAATTGGTCCACTGAAAAGAATCGATCAGACGACCGATTGGTTCACAGGTGAACATACTACAGAGTGACAGATCAAATTTCATGATGGCACCAAAGCATTTGCTGTCATGCCCCATAAAACTATTTTGACATTTGCATGTCCTCCACATACCTAATCTAAACAAGGCAATAACCAATAACTGCACTGTGTCCCTCGAACAATGAATGGTGGTCATCATAGTGACTTTCTTAAATATATATCTAACACTAAATTTACCTCATCTTGTATTTATATCATTCATTGCAGGTGAAGATCTTTGGCGATGGCAATCCATGAATCCAAGGGGTTTTGAAGGTCAAAATGGAATGTAGAAATCGAGAAAAAAAGAAGATTTCTTTGGTTGTTAGTAAAGAAATCCAAACCCAGAGAACCTACAAATTAAAACTAAATACCCATCTCAAAATCTAATCATAGTAAATGGGTGTTAAAGTTATTTTTTCTTTTCTATAAATTTTGTTAACCTTTGTTTCTCTTCCTTTTTCTGCACTGCAAAGTGTTTTGTTTATTTTTTTGATACACAGATTATATGTGGTGAAAATAATTTATAAAATAATAACCTTTTAATACATAGGTTATGTTGGTCAAGATTTTGGGTAAGATGATTTTTTTGAGAATACTGTTCTCTAAAAGGTATATTTATATTATTTTGTTAATTATATTTGTTTTATAAAAAAATATTCTTGAGAAAGAAAATATTGCTGTTTAATTGAGTTCAAAGGAAGTTTTTTTCTTTCATAATTGTTATATAGCAAATATTGTGATATAAAAAAAAACTAAAACCCCCTACAAAAAAACCCAATAATTATAATAAAATTTTGATCATAGTGATTAACAAAATTATCTCACATTATAATTCAGTGATAATTTGTTGTTTTTTCTTAAGAAAAATCTTATTTGTTGATTGTAATTTTATAATATAAAGAATAAATCATTTGTTTGCAGTATTTATTAGCTAGATTTTTGTGGGAAAACTGTAGTCTGTTATACATGTGTATCTGCATCTACTGGTGCCAAATATGTAGTCACTTTTAACAGGGTTTTGTTTCTTTGTTTGTTCATTGTGTGTAAGACTTGAGGGAGAACTGGTAGTCATATTTTTGTTTAGGTTTTGTTGGCATTCCAGTATCTTCAAACTTACTTTACCAATTGTTTATAAAGTGGCAGTGTCTGGTAATCAGTAATTTAACATGCTAGGTATTTTAATTGTACAAAATACAAACACAAGTACACCTTTTTGTGAATTGGTGTATTTTTGAGACCAACAGAAACATTTTATGTGAACACAATTTGGTTGCTGAAAATCCACTCATAGCAGCCATTTTGAATTAGCATGTAACATATTGTATCCTAAACAGTCCAAAAGTGTGGTCTAATGAATTCTTTGAGATTTGTTTTCCAGATCAATTTAAACATAACATAGCAAATATGATTGTCTGTGTCTTAAAACATGGGTTACATGATGTGTTTTTGAGATCAACCGAAACATGTAAACTTTTAACAGTTTGATGACAAGCCACTCCTAACAGCCGTATTGAATTAATATTTAACTTATTGTATTCTAAACCATCCAAGAGTGTGATCCAACAAATTCTTTGATATTATCCTTCAAGATTGATTTAAAATAGTGGTTCCCAAACTTATAAAATAATTTAAAATGTTACTTGGTTTTGAAGCCTCTATACCACCCTCACCGCTCCCCCCTCCTCCCCCCCCATTTCAGGATCTTTCCACCCATTTTGGGAATCGCTAAATTAAAATAAATGATGCAAATGTGATCATCTGTGTTAAATCACATTGTTTAAGAAAAGACAACACTATTAATACAGGCACATAATTAGTTCTGACCAGTGGTCCACAACTGGTTCATCAAAGGTCATAGTATGTGCTGTCCTGTCTGTGGGACGGTGCATATAAAAGACCCCGTGCTGCTTATCAGAAAGAGTAGCCTATGTTGTGGCAGTGGTTTCCTCTAAAGAAATATGTCAGAATGACCATATGATTGACGTCTAGTAGCCAATGATAAGATAAAAATCAATGCGCTCTAGAGGCGTCGTTAAATAAAACAAACTTTACATGTAAATAATAGATTCTGTATTGTTTTGTTCTGATGTTTATGATAAGAGCATTAAAGATCCAGATGTCTGTTGAAACACATGCTTTTTCACTTAATTCAAATATAAAATGGAGATGATATTTATAAAAAATATTGATTGACATGATTCTGTTAGTCACAAAAATATATTATTTGTGAATGGTTGCAGTTGTGTTTGCATTTTTAATGAGTAAACTATGTTACGTTACTGAATTACCTACATTACGACTTATATGTAACTCATTATCCACATGTGTAAGAGTATCACTAGTCATTTACTGATATGTTTCTGAAAATATTTTAAAAAGCAACTTGAATTTTTTTTTTAAAGTTGTATATCATATCTGTTTCATTAGCATACTTTAAATTAATGTTCATAGAACTCTACAAAATTTAAAATAAGCTACTGTTTATAACATCATTAGTTTTAAAATAATATTCATGCATCAGCACAAGTGTCTTGTTTTTAAATCTATGTTTTTATATGAAATTTAAGTTGGTGAAAATAGTTATTTTGGGGACAGTATCATGTGCGAAATAATGTCATTTTGAAAGTTTAATTAAACAACTCAATGTTTTATCAAATTTTACTGAAAGTCAGTTAAAAGTCAAAACTTGATATGTAATTTACTTTTTTATGTTATAATTTAAAAGTGATTCTTTTAATATTTTGTACATAAATTTATTTTGTCTTTAGGAAAGTAATATTACATTCAACTTAAAGAGGCCAGTGCTGATTTCCTTATTTGTATCTTCATATCTATATTACAGCTTCATTTGACTTTTCTTAGTAAAATTTATTTATTTATTTTGTTGCTTTTTAAGAGGCATAGCCCTCAGTAGTTTGAAAAGTTGCAGGGTACAACAGTGATAGTAGCCGACGAACTTGGCATGCATAATATATATTATATATATATATTACCAAAAATGAAAAATAGGAGGCGGCAAAAGCTGTTACAGGCAGCGATTTACCGCCGGAGACCGCCTACTTTTGAGGGCACTGATTTTTTGCACTGCTTTGCTGGTTTTATTATCCGTAGTCATAATAATTTTCTAATTGTGATGTAAGTGTATTATAATTATATTGATTTTGTTTTTAAAAATCAAGAGGCATTTTATTTTGTGGTTGCACTATTGTTTTTTTTACATATTTGTTGCACTTTGTGGGATTCTATTCAGCGGAACTCAGGTAGTTCAGATATTAACTGGAAGAAAGTTGCAGACATATAATTCATGTTGTTGCTTTATTTTTTCAGAATAGCTTATGAAATAATGGTAAAAACATACTACTCAAAAGTATTTAAGGATCAAAGGAAAGTTTTTGATCATTTTTGTAAGTATGTCTTTTTAAGGCAGATAGGGTTAGAATATCCCCATTTGTGTTGTCATTTGGACTATAGACATCATGTTATTATGGGACATGCAATATTTGCACTTATGTTTGGAAATTTTTTAAGTTAACCCAAATTTCCTTTTCATGGATTTGAAGCAACAATTTAGTCAGACTAAATTAACCTGTCTCGTAACACCCATTTGCACGTGTTTTGCATGAATGTCTTTCCATGCACACCAATTTTAGCAATAAAAGGGATGAGCATTTTCCTTTCACCATCACTTTAAATTTTAGCTTGTTACCTAATATTTATACGCAAAAATAGTTTTGATCCTTTACTTCTTTTGAGTAGTATATATATAAAATAATGATGTAGAAATAATTAATCCATCTTGATCTTGTTTGGCAGTTACTGATGAGAATTTTGATGAGAATTTAGTCAGACAGAATTTCATTATTCAGCAGAAAACACTGAGCAACATATGAATATTTAAATGCGATCTTCTTTCATGTTAACAAATTATGTATTTACTAATATGATCATTTCTGTTAAAATAATACGTTAGAACCTTATTTTGTATTATACACTCCTTTTTATTATTTAAATTTAAAATGTCGTAGACATATTAATGTCCTGTCTTTTTATCTGTTTGTTTTGTCACATAGTTTAATTGTTCAGTATTAAAATTTTGTAATGATGCTGGCATTTTTACATAATTCACATAACTATCTTATAAAAATATGTGTTAAATGCTGATGTCCATTTTGAGAAAATATGTTACATTAAATTATTTGTAATGTTTTTAAATAATATATATATTTTTAACTGATATAGTAATGTAAATTTGCATAATTGTTTGCTTAAATGCTAAATTTAAATTAATATCTTTTATGATTGTTCATTATCTTCATCTTTGTCATTGAAACCATAACTTTGTTTACATTCTTATGTTTATCTCAATATGCAGTAATAGGCACAAAGTAAATATATAATAAATTATTAAGAGGTTTTAAAAAAGATTTATCCTTGAAGCATTAGTATTCACTTATATCGATATAACAGTTGGTTTAAAATGCATTTTAAAAAACAAATAAAAATTTCCAGTTTTTATTTTTTGTAAAAAGTGCAATTTAATTTATTATTAAATTGCCATTTAATATACCATAATATACAAATTAAAGAATACCTATGCAAACATAGAACATATTCAGAATCTATTTTTGAATAAGTCCATATATTGTAGTTAAAGGGTTTAAAATGAAAGTTTAAATGAGCATTACTGATTCGGTGACACATCTTGTTTTTTAAACTGAGTGTTACAAATAACTTAATGATAGAATGTTTCTTCTGAAGACCATGTGTCACAAATACTTTGAGTTTGACATCTAAATGCTGCTGATTAACCAATGCTATGATGTAGTTAAATAATCTTTTCTTTCAGCTGTGGTTAAAATAAATAATGATCCTTTAAAATTTGCTATCACTTTAATCCTTTATAGTTAATGCAGATTATATTTTTATATTAATATCCCGATTTGTCAGACAAGTTTTATGTATGTACATCCATTCATTAGTTATTTATTAAATTAGCACCTTTCTTTCATGCATTAGGGATCGAAATGTTAATTTATTACCAGACATGCCTGAGATTTTTGGTCAAGTGACAGATTCAGAAAACATACTCATTATCTGAAATTTTATTTTTATTATTTATTCTGCCAATTAATTAGACTTACTTGGATGTAAATATGCTGTACTCTGATACAGACTATTGATTATAATTATATTATCAGAGGCAGCACAGTGTGAAAAATAGTGGTATGGCTCAAGATTGCCAAAGACAACCAAGCCAAGCCTCTGTAAAACTGTTACTTATGCAGAAATAAGAAATAATAGAAAAAAGTGGTTCCGTCAGGCCATACCTATTCAAAAAGTGGTACAGCCATGTTCCTGTTTCAATTAGTGCTGTACCTGAATATCATGGAAGGAGCAGGTGGAACAAATTTGTTTCACCTATCGATGGTAACATTAATATTTAAAGTAGTCCTCTGCATTTGGAAATAGGAGGAGAACAATTGATTGCTTGCCTGAAAATCATTCCAAGCAAGAAGAATTTCAAATGAGAGCATATTTGCCAATCATTCCTTTTGTGCCGGATAAAATTAAATTATGAAAGGCGAGTGTAGAAACACTTGCCACTTTAAATTTTCTGGTGATTGTGAGTTGAACGAGAGCAGTTACTCTCCTGTAATGGACAAGTCTGTAAAAAAAACTATTTCCAACTCTAATGCATTCTTTTTGTTAACAATTCTCATGTAAAATGCAAGGGACCACAGTGCATGCCAGTGGCAGATCTAGGCAGGGGGCCTGGACTCCCCCTAAAATTTGTGATTTTTAAAAACATTATAAAAAAAATTAATTATTATTTTAACAGATTTTCTGGATCTGCCACTGCATGCATAAATATATCATAATTGAGCATAACTGTACATTATACAAATCATACAATGGAATTGAATGTTTGTGTGCTAGAGTTTTATAGAGTTATGGTTCTTATTTGCAGAGTTTTTACATTACTGCTAGTAATTTTTCCTTACTGTTGAGCCTTATTCCTTCTGTTAATTATCGCAACTGTTCAATATATATGAACGACACGCTAATATAAATAGTGCTGTCATTATTAAAACAATATTTGTGGATAATAGAGAGTCCAGGGTCAGAAAAGGTATTCGTGCTATGTAAAAGTGAAAAGCTGGATGCATGCATTTTGTTGACATTTATCTTACTTCTATGGTTGTTATTGGTTGTATGGTTATCTGATAAAAGTAATAGTGATAAAACCGATTTTTAAAGTGCAATATAAGTGTATCAGTTTTCTATAAAATTCGGCCAACTAAAATATTGACGTGACTCTCCCAAATGGCAAGTCAAAAGCATCCCTGGTACACACCATGAAACTATATACAATGTACATGTATATAAATGCATTTAACATGATGTTGCAACTTCTCTTTATTTTATTGATATTTTTACAAAACTTTTCAAGTAAAAGTTGCTAATAATGACCAAAGAAAACATCTATAGCATTTCATTTATGTTGCTTTCATGTAGATGTATTTCACAAATTCATTTGGACATTTATTTTCTTTCTATGATTGTTTAAAATGCAGAATTGATTATTTATTTCATTCCCCCCTCCCAAAAACGAAAATCTAACCATATTATGTATTTAAATTATTTGAAACCAAAATATCTTACACTATGACAATCATGGATATGTGTCTTCGTATATTATTTTATGCAACAATATTTTGCAAATGTTAATGTATAACCATGATCATAATAACTGTATGTAACAGAGTCTGGCTTTTCTATTTTAAATTGATACCTTGAGTATTAGCTTTGTTATGTGTTTAACATGTCATATTGATTTTTAACCTAGTCAAACCGGATATAAAAGCTACCAATACGTTGTTATAAAACACTTAGGCTATATTTATGAAGGGATTTTAATATATAAACATGTTGAAACTGGCCGTATACTTAGCTTTGAGTATAATTCAAGTTGTTTTGAGAGCTAATCGAGATTTTCCTAAATGTTTGTCAAATACTGTCCACTTTTTTGGTTTTGAGGGTTACTCTAGATGGTCACAGTTATACACAACAAAATTGTATTATTTTTGTTTTGCTTAGCTTTATTCCATTTTCACAAATTAATCTTGCTCACTACAGGAATAAAACCAATAATTGTTATAAATTATTTCCCCTGTGCCAATTTTATAAACCTATTTTGTCAGCCTGTCTGAATATATATGTTTGTTTTTGGGGGTTTATTTGTATGGTAGTGTAGCAAAATGATTTTGAAACCAAAGAAACAAAAACAAATGTTATTTGGCAGAAATGGGGATAAAGTGTCCAATCGGCTATTTGTTTTAATCAGTAAAATAAAGTTTCGCTAAAACAAAATGAGTTTTTATGCTGTTTCTTAGTTTTTTGTAGTTTTGGGTGTTTTTTAAAAATAATTCACTATCAATAAAGCAAAATAAGAAAAGCCATTTTCTATTTTTATCTTTTTCTTTACTTTTTATGTTTTGTTTATTTATTTATATTTTTGGAGAGTGTGAAGCCATGGTCATAAGACCTGGGGGTGCTGGGGATACACCCCCCTCCCCCACTTTTTCGAGTGTGGAAATCCCTCCCCTCTCTTTTTGCTTTGAAAAATTGAAATAAAATGCCTAAGTCTTTTCCATTATTTCTCTTTTTATGATATCAATATAACACTTTGCCACGTGATCTTAGTGCAAATATACCAAAGTACACAGGGGGTCTATTATAGTTTGAAGGTTTTAGCTGGAAAAGGCATTTTAGAATTTTGAATTTTCAATAAAATACAACATAATAGGGGCATGCCTTCACACCATCCCCCAGCTCCATTTCCCCCTCACTTCCAGGAAGACCCCTGGTTCTGTACCACCACTTCCAAGAAGTGATTGTCACCAATGTGTGAGGCACATGTGAATAACTCACCTGTGATAGAGATAAATTGTATGTTGTTGCATAGTCTGATGCCTCTCAACAGTTTAACTTAGAAATAATTTTGTTTCTTTGGCTTCAGAGTACTTTTGTTGCACTCTTAAATTTAGTATTATTTATTTTGTAATAAAAGGGTATATTTAATTGTTTATATCATGAAATCAGTGAATCATGAAATTAATTTGTCATGATGTGGACACCCTCATTTTACTTAAATTGCTGTCGCAGTGCCATTGTAAAACAATTCAGTGACGGCAATTAAGTTTCATTGTAAATATGTGGGAATTTAAAGGCCTGTTTGTATGGTGGGTGCACAACCCTAAATAATACAATGTCCAATATCTAGTGGTAGTATTAGCAGATTAATCTTTTCTTGACAAGTTTGTCTATGCATTTTTTGTATTCATTAATGTGTGCAATAAGGCCTTTTCACCAAAAAGAGATGAGGGTATGCATGTTACACCTATTTAGTATCATAGGTACAAAAAAACAGGGCCGTTGGTAACTGTTTTCACATGAGAAGCAGATGGGGGGGGGGGAATCAATTGGGAGATGGGCTAAAAATAGTTACATAAAATTTATTTTATATGAAAAAAATTAAAAAATTATTTGGCAAACAACTCGCGATGGTATAGTTGTCCAACTAGTTACAGCTTTGTACGCATAATACACAGAAAATTGTACTGTGCTTTAGATTTAGTACATGTATAACACTTCTTAACTGCTCTTTTGGAGTAGCAACTCCCCACTCCACTTTAAAAATTCCTGTTTCGGTCTGAACTTAGATATTATCACTGCACCTGTTGAAAACACTATTACCAAGGACTTCTATTAGTATCACCATTTATAATCAAGGATACACAGAATCATATTCAGAGGTGAATCCAGGAATTTTAAAAGGTGGGGGTTTGAAAGAATGTATTAAAATATACTCAACCAAAAAAAGAAAGTATGCATGTAATCAATAGCAATTTATTTCATAAACCAGATGATGATTATAGCAGAAATTGTGGAATTAGATAACCACACGATTTAGGTGGAGGTGTGTGCAGTAATATCACAAGTTGTGCATGCGTTTGCTGCCAATAGACCTTTACTGTGACCAGGACCGGATTTATAAGGGGGCAATGGGGGCAAAAGCTCCAGGAACCCCTACCAAAGGCGTCCCTAGACTAACATCCTATATAAAAAATGTAATAATTATAAAATTAGTTCTATTCATTCATTTTAGTTCTTTTTTCTTTTCTTTTTTTTATTTGTCATGTAATTTAATTTCTATAATTTAATTTTAATAATTTTTTATATTTATCCTTTGTATGACTCCCAATAGCCAGGTTTTTTGTGTGCTGGGGGAGTCGTTAAACAATCAACCAATCAATTAATTTCTCTGTTGAGGTGCCCCCAAACCTGAAATGCCCTGGTTCTCCCAAGGTCCAAATCCGGCCCAGACTCTGACCATCCCATGAAATAAAAATATTTCAACATGCATACTTTGTTTTTTGGTTGAGAAATAATATTGATGGGTGGGAGATTCATATTAAAGTAGCTTAAGGTCTAATTATAATTCGTTGGATATAAACTGATGGTAAAAAATAAAGTGGGGGGGATGGGGGTTGGACCTACCAAATCCACCTATGATATGGCATCTGTTGATACTATTTGTTACAAGTTTACAGGAATTCTGGCTGTTTTCAGTTTCTATCTTATTTATTATTTTGTATTCTGTTTATTCCTGTGCATGGTCTAGCACAAACTGGTGCAATAAAATGAGGGTAAATAATACATGGTTATTGTTTTGTTTTTTAAATACAATACAGTTCAGCTGGTTTGGTTTTAAAATTTTGTTTTAAGATTCGTTTTAGCATTATACATTATCGTAGCATTATTTATGTGTCAATTGATCAGTATTTTTTTGACACAAAAGCACCATGGAGTGAACCTCTGTGGTCCAGTGGTAAAATATTGGACTTTCAAGCTGATGATAGTGGTTCAAAACCATTGCAGGCCACACTTGCCTGCCATAAGTATCAAAATAACCAAATGTTTGACATTCAATAGCTGATGATTCATAAATCAATGTGCTCTAGTGGTGTTGTTAAAAAAAAAATGCACCTTGGTGTTTATATAACAAATGGGAGGTAGCTCAGAGGTAGAGTGCTTGATGGATCATCAAATCGATCTTTCATTTGACCCACTGAGCTGTTTCTCATTCCAGTCAATGGTCCACAACTGGTGTATCAAAAGCTGTGATAAATTGGTCTGTGGGACATCATATATAAAAGTCCCCATGCTGTTAATCTGAAGGGTAAGTTAACTCACACCTATTTCACTGACACAATTACATTTTCTTTAAAATAATTCTTTCACACATCAAACTTCAATTAACTTTAATATTTTGCCATAACTCGCTGGCTATTTCTTCCCTCCACTTTCTGGACGTAAATATGATAAACAGGTATGTAAATACCAGTGGTAGATTTAAAAAAATCCATCTGGTAGTGGGTTCCCTAAAGACTCCTTAGATTCTTTAACGTTAAAATAATAAAAATATTTAAATTGCAAAATTTATGGTCCCCTGGGTCGGGGAGGGGTGTAACAAATATTCTATCTTGGGAGCAATATTTTTGTGAATAACATCCACATAATTATCAGTTACAAACTTCACAAAAATAAAAGAAGAGGTAAAAACAAAATGTATAAAAGCTTTTATTTTACTCGTAATATTTTTTTTTTTTATTCCATTCACAAGTTGACATTTTGTTTTTTGAGCAATGGAAACAGTTTCTTATCAATGAACAACAACATTATACTTCTGTTTATAAATTAAAATTATGGATGATAGGATCTGCCAGATCATCTGCCATCTTCTGTACAAATATATGTTCTGAATTATGCACTCAAACTACAACGCAACAAATTGCAAACTATATAAATCTCTATGTAGATTAAATAACAATATTAAACTTAATAAGTCGCAAAACAAGACAATCAATAACAAATTAATTTCATTATCAACAATAATATAACAGACCACCATAAACCATTATTATTCCAGTTATTTATATTAACATGATTCTGAACAGTTCTCCAAAGACAAAACTTTCACCAATAAAGAATAATCCAGGTTGATTCAGCCTATCAAAATATTCCCTCAATACCAACACAAAACTTGAATTGTAAATATATTTTTTAAAACATGCCCTGCACCATCAGATATGAAAAACAATGAAAACACATTGCCTAGATCAGACAAACAAAAAAAACAAATTAAAAAAAACAACATACACTTTAAAACTTGTAAAAGAAACAAACTTCTCTTGGCAAATTTTTCACTAAAACTTGAGAATATTGTTATCTTTGCACCATATTGAAGAACAGTCTCTTCATATAATTATAACTGTGATGATGTGAATGATCACCAATGATGATAAAAGATTTGTTACCTATACAAAATTGCATAGATTAAACCCTTGAAGTTACCTCCCCTCCCCACCAAAAAACAAACAATAATTTAAAAAAACAAAAGTTTAAAAAAAAAAGGTGTTAAATGATGGTGATGAAGTTGATAATTACAATGATGGAGATTCTGATAGCTCTATGTCATTTGCTGCCGATTTCAGTTTCTCAATGAGCTCTTTCCTATCTTTGGGCAAGGCTTTAAAGTACGATTTTTGTTCTTCAGAATACTGCTTTGCTGAAGGCACGATATCTCTAAAACTCCAATCCTGCCAGTGATAGTTAAAGCGTTCAAGAAGTTCCTTCCTCAGTTCATGTGTAGGTACACAGTCAATGGGAAGCTTCTGTTTAAGATCTGGACACTCCACTTCCTTGAAGATTACAATACCTCGGAATGCAAACCATCCTCCATATTTTGGATGCACACTCACCCCATGTATTTTCTGGAATGAAAGTAAAATTTGTTTTATTTTAAAATGCCTCTATCTTATCTTATCATCGGCTATTGGACGTCATACATGATAATTCTGATACATTTCTTTAGAGGAAACCTTCTGCCGCCACATAGGCTACTCTTTCCGATAAGCAGCAAGGGGTCTTTTATATGCACTTTCCAGCAGACAGGACAGCACATACCACATCCTTTGATGAATTAGTTGCGGACCTCTGGTTGAAATGGAAAATAGCCCAAACTGCATAAGGGTCTACTGAAAAGGATCGATCCCATGACCAACCATTTCACTGGTGGACACGCTACCACTTGAGCTACATCCCACTCCTTTCTGGAATGAAAGATACAAATACTATACATCTTTAAATTAATGCAATTGTGACATCAATACGAAAAATGTGAGTCCATGTTATTTTGTTAATAATATGGCACATTTATTATATCTTAAATTTAAAATAAAACAATTAAAAGTAACATTTTTTTAATTAATATACATCAGTTTTTGGAAGAAATAAATTATAAAATTGTTAGTTTTATTAATAAAGCAGATGCAGATCAATGGGGGAGATGTCAAGAGGGTCTAGACACGCCCCAGCTCACGGTGACCAAATTTATGAACATGAGTTCTATTAAAGCTTTCATACAAACGAAAATTCACCTTATTTTCTGGCCATGTACCCTCCTTCAAGTCAGACTTGCAATAGTAGTATGCAGCCCCGGATACATGACCTGCAGTCTGTACAAGTATCTTGGGTCGACGACTGAAGGTCATCTCAAAGTCATGAATAACTTCTACTTGATCATCAGGCCACATCTGCAATAAATTTAACATCTGTAATGGTGCATACATTAACTGTTTTACTACTACACATAATACCCAGAGGTACATGGTTCATTAAAAAAAAAAGACTGGGCCACTGAGGCTTTCTGGTTCAGAACTAACCATGCTGTGGAGATTGCAGTTAGATCCAAGAAGTTTGAAAGAGGTTAGGGGATAAAGTTCTATAAAGTGTTAAACAATTTAAACGCATAGTCCCCTGGACTCGTGACCTAATTAATTTCCAAACAAATAATCAATTTTAAATATAAACATTTGATTTGTCCATAGAAATACTTCATTCAACTACTTACATAACCACCACATCTGCTTATTATCAATATTTTTAAAAATAGTAATGAATTATCCTCACGGACAAATAAATCAACCTGAATTTGACATCCATCTGACCAAAAGAGCTGAATGGCAAATCAAAAGTTGAAGACAGGCCCTTAGAAGCTGGGTGGAGGGAGGCGGAGGCTTAGCACCTCCACATTTTCTGCCAGTTTTAATTTTTGGTATAGATTTGCAGTTTCGAAAAACACATTTTATACATGTTCATAAAAGTTGGTTAGCCTCCCCCCCCCCCCACACTTTGAAAAGTCACCCACCCAATTTGAAAAACTGTCCTACGGGCCTGGAAGAGAAATATTTTATAATTTCATTACCTGTTTCATTAAATTAAAATGATGGATCATGCATTCATCGATGGGATCTCTAATGTTGCTCAGACAATCTTGTCGACATATAAATGGTATGAATGCCTTCTCAAACACATCTGGAGTGCTGACGATTAAAAATGCAAGTGTGTTGTCAGAGTAAGGCAAGGCAAACGGTTTGTCTACTTGTTCATTGTACCATCCAATCTGTAAAACAAATGAAAGATTATATTATTTTAGACATACATATATACAGACCATATGATTTCAAATTTCATGGGAAACACTTTTTCAGTTCAGTGTTTTTGGATAATGGGAACCCATCGGAAACTGTTTTTTGGGAATCCAAAATAATACAGCATTGATACAAAAATGATGGGAAATGAAATTTTGGTTCCGTTATAGGATGACATACGGTGCGATGTGACATACGGCGCGATGAGAAATATGGCGCTATGGGACATATGGCGCGATGGACTTTGCGGGCTATGTCATCCCCCAAATGGATGACAAATGGATTGCTGGGACATATGGCATGATGTTATCAAATGGCACAAATTATTACAGCATATCTATGTGCTGCTTGATCAGATTTTTACAGTTTATATGAAATATGACCATAAACATATAAAGTAATGCTGCTCTTTCCAAGGACGCCACGATCACATAATAGTCATTTGATAAAAGTATGAATAGATCGTAATGTATGGACGACAATTACTGACA
>JAULBS010084187.1:0-18557 GCA_032355785.1 Symmetromphalus regularis | reverse complement strand
ATCCCATGCCTCGACTGAGATTTGATCTCAGTACCTACCAGCCTCGAGTCCGATAGCTTAACCACTGCGCCACGGATGCCGGTGGGGATGACATATGGGCCGCAAAGCCGATCGCGCCGTATGTCATCCCACACCGGTATCTTCAAACGGGAAATCACGCTATTAATAGGCATTATATAATTCCCGATAAGGATTACATGAAAAATAAATAATAATATTAAAAAATACGAGAAAAGGGGAGGGTGCCGGACTGAGTTCCCAGTAAAAGGTGTTATTTCAGAGCAGAATCAACATCAATCGACAAAATCGTGTGTCAAATCATGACTAATGAATTCCCCATTAATAGGCATTATTTATAGATCCAAAATGGAGGACAGCTTGCGGAAATTAGATGTGAAATAAAAATTCGCAAGGACAGTGTTACTAATTAGTGAGAAAAATACTGTAAAATGTTACGTTGCAAGGTTTATTTGGCCCATAATGTTGAAAAAGTGTAGAAAGTTCGAACATTGGTTGATGTTCTGTGTTAGGGGGATGACGTGCTATTATTTATTTATTATTTATACTTATTTTTATTTGAAATTTTGCATCCAGGTGGTTGGTTGGTTGGTTGTATTTATTTTCGTGCTTATATCTAATTACGCTGTCCTGGGTACACAGCTCAGCTTCCTATGCCGTCTATCCTGGAGAGGTTAGTGATAGTAGGAAACACAAAACCCACTGTCGCCACACTAATGCGGCTACTCTTAACGATAAGCAGCAAGGGATCTTTTATATGCACTATCCCACAGACAGGATACCACGACCTTTGTAAAGTAAAGTTTGTTTTATTTAAAGACGTCTCGAGAGCACATTGATTTTTATCTTATCATCGGCTATTGGACATCAATCATTATGGTCATTCTGACATATTTATTTAGAGGAAACCCGTTGCAGCCACTTAGACTAATCTTTCTGATAAGCAGCAAGAGGTCTTTTATATGCACCCTCCTGCAGACAGGACAGCACATACCACAGCCTTTGATGAACCAGTTGTGGACCACTGGCTGGAACGGAAAATAGCCTAGACTGCAAATGGGTCCACCTGGAAGGATCGATCCGATGACCGACTGGTTCACAGGCGGACAAGCTACCGTTTGAGCTACATCCCGCTCCACCATGGCCTTTGATAAACCAGCTCTGGACCACTGGTCGGTGTAAGTGGTATACACCTACCCATTAAGCCTTGAGGAGCACACACTCTGGGTTGGAGCCGGTATCGAGATTATAAATCCCATGCCTCGACTGAGATTTGATTCCAGTACCTACCAGCCACAATCCGATAGCTTAATTGCGTCCGGGGCAACCACCTCGATGGCCCTGCGTACCCAAATGGCCTAAGAGAGATAACTATTTTACATAATGTAATGCATAATGTCTATAGGTTTAAAGTTGCATAGCTAAAACTATTAGTGGTCGACATATAAACATTTTGTAGCTGAATGATTACCAACTAATTATACTTTTTAAAAATGCTATTCCTGTGCCTTTTCTGATATTGTGAGAAATTGTACATGTGTGTGTTATGACATAGAAATAATATTGAAAATGCATACAAAAATATATAGTAATGTAAAACCTTAATTATTATTTGTTCACTTTGTGGTCTAAGGGGAACAACTCCATTTAGTTATCAAGAGTAGATAACAAAGTACAGTTGCTCCCCTTAGACCACAAAGTGAATTATTACTATTTTTATTTTTTCAAGTATTACATTTGTAAAAATGATAGGATATTAAAATTCAAGATTAAAAACGCACACTCTCACCAAAGGAAACAAACATTTGTTCTCGGTTCACATCCTTCAGTAATAAAAAATATTAAACGTCTAATGGAAACTACTATAGTATCAACTACTTTTTGTTTTTTTATATCTCTTATTGCTTATAATCAGTTTCAGGGCTGTATCTGAAAACAACCCAAAACAGATTATTAATGGTGACCGTTAATTTTAATTAAATGATAAATAATATTAATTATGTGTAGCAGAAAATTTGAAAAGTTATTGTAGATAATAAGCCTAGAGGCAGTCATATTGACAAATCAAAATAAACCATTACTAGTCTAAGAGAGATAACTCTATTTTACATTTTTATTCATAAAAGAAAAAAAATAGCAGTTATTAAATAAGTTGTTCCCCTTAGACCACTGAGCAAAGAAATTATTGATTATTTAAAAATAATTATATACAATGTAATACAAAAATAGAAGCCTTTTTATGGGGAACGGATGCCTAATAGGGACGGGTCTTTAGTTTGTCTAAGTTTTATTTTCAAGAATTTAAATTAAAATTTGATTTAATACTGAGATACGAACCCACACCCTCCCTCCAGTACACCCCCCCCAAAAAAAAAGCAAGAAAAAACCCCCACTAACGTTTAACACATTTTTTGAAATAGTGGCGTAGCGTTGGTTTCCTGCACCTGAGGCAAGGAAAGTATTACGCCCCCTAACCAGTTGAAACTGTGGAATTATGATTTTTAAAAATGCATCTTCAAACGGGAAATCACGCTATTAATAGGCATTATGTAATTCACCGATAAGGATTACATAAGGACAGTATGACAGCAATTTGCTAGAAACGTATTTGCCCCGTCATATTGAAAAACTACAATATTCTGTAGGGATTTTAATTCTCTCAAGTCCTCTGATCAATCCTTCTCAGTGGACCCATTTGCAGTTTGGACTATTTTCCGTTCCAACCAGTGGTTCACAATTGGTTAATCAAAGGCCACCGTATGTGTTGTCTTATGGGACAATGCATATAAGACCCCTTACTGCTTATCTGAAAGAGTAGCCTATGACCATGTGGCGGCAGCAGATTTCCTTTAAAACATATGTCAGAACGACCACATGATTGACGTCCAATAGCCGATGATAAAATAAAAATCAATGTGCTTCAGAGGCATCGTTAAATGAAACAAACTTTACTTTCTCTCAAGTACAATGTTTTATAAACTCAACAAAAGTCCACAACAATCTGCCCAAGAGCAATATTTTGCACAGGTTTGATGATGTATTCGCATGAAATTATAGGCTACTGATGGATTTACATGGAATAGTTCATTAGTTTTATCAGGAGGAAATCTAAGGCTGACCCAATCTTCTAATTCTTGTGCATTTTCTGTCCAGTAAACAATGGCTATACAGACGTAGACTGTCCCCTCTTTGAGGTGAGTTAAGAAATAAAACAAAAACATTGTAATTGTCATTTTAATGATTACATGGTGATTGTATGACACATACAGTTTACAGACTTCATTGTGATTATTAGTGATAGTACTCACACACACACACATTTACATATACACTGTGCACACATACATGCCACCATGCCAGAAAAATCACTTCACATTTGACTCTCCTAGAAAAAAATCTTTGTTGATGATATACTAATCCTCTTAGAAAATGTTTGTTAATGATATACTAGCATATCATTTAACCATCTGACATCAATTAAAGACTACAAGATTTTTCTACACCAAACCCAGGTAACTATTTGATTCAACACCAGTTAACATTTCATAACAGTAACGTATAACCCTATCAAAATTTTGTTCAGTTTTAAAACCAATATTCCTAGTCCAAATGTGGATTTAAAACTGCTTTAGTATTTAGCTAGGTTTTATTCAGTTGACATGCTTTTGGAAAATTGCTGAAGTTTGCAAAACATTATATAAACTGGTCCTTAGTAAACCCCACGTGGCACTCCATAGGAAGAATAACACATAATATAGAGGACCTCATAAGTGCTAAGTAGAATAAAGTTTCTATTTGATGTTTCCACTAGAAAGAGCCTGGCAGACATCTGTAGATGGACAGATTTATCTCCATTTCTATCATCCAGTCTTTCCAAAATATCACACACAGGCTAAGAATATGCATCCTTCAGATTGGTCTTAATTATTTAAAAGTAGTAGTGTTAAAACAAAGTGCTCCTGGCAATAGCTAGTGGAAATTTCCCTATTAACTCAGTTGGTAAAGCATTGTAGTTTGAGATTTCACAGTTGAAGTGATCATGGGCGTAAATACCGGGGGGAGGGGGGGACCTCATTCCCCCAACCTTTTGAACAGGTGAGACGCCTATATAATTATCCCCCCGCCTCCAATTTTTGCTTTGAAAAATTTAAATGCCTAAATAATATTTTTTACCTGTGTTTCTCTTTTGTAACACTTAACCATGTGGTCTTAGTGCAAATATACCTGTAAGTACACAGGGGGATCTATAATGGAGTCAATCCTTCAGGGGTGGGAACACATCCCTCCTTTTTGGAAAGGAGGATGCTCCATCTCTCCCATGTTTTGAACATGGGGGAAGTTCCACCCCCCCCCCCCCACACACAAACACATAACATACACCTTTTGAACAGTGGGATGTTCTGTTACCCCCCACTTTCAGGAATCAATTTTCGCCCTTGGAAGTGATCCACCATTTTCTGTAAGATGTGAATATTTTTTACCACATGTATATACTAATTCTTGTTTCTTTGTTAGCAAATAGCCCAATATTACTTTAGTTAGTTATAGACATTGTCTAAATATAAATTATGTAAACACTTTTTTCTGCTAAGTAATCAATTCTTATTTTATAATCATCTAGAAGTGTCCTTACATTTTGTAAAGACTTGTGACCTGTTAAATAAATACTAAGCTGTGATTATAAGCATTGTAGCAATTATTTACAAAATAAATAAATTCAACTTTGTACAATATTACAATATCTCGTCTTCAGACAAGCTTCTCAACATGTAATTATATACTCAATTTGAGCAGTTTTCTTTTCACTTTTATAACTGACGACAGTCACAATGTGAGCCATGGACACCAGAAATGGGTGTCGGATGACTGTAACAAAAACACATCTCTCTCTAGTGCTATATCCAATCCCACTGTTTCCCAAATTAAAAGTCACACAAAGGGTCAGTACAGACTTCTGTGAGCTGGCATTACATCCAACCTTATATGTATGACATCAAACCTTATATGTATGACATCCAACCTTATATGTATGACATCAAACCTTATATGTATGACATCAAACCACATTTCTAAATGGAGCTTCAATCTTGATTCATCGTTTAAATTGTGTTTACACACGTTAAAAGAATAGGGTGAACTGTGAATCAAGGTTGAACCATTAATGAGAAACCAGGCCTTAGTCTGCAGTGGAAACATGCTTCTGCTACGTAGGTACTCTTATTGACATGCACTTTCCCACAGACAGCACAGAATAGCTTTTATTAAACCAGTCGAGGACCACTGGCTTGAAAGGACAAGGGTCCACCAAGAGGGCTTCATCATCAGACAACACCTCAAGTTGACATTACGTCCTGCTCTACTCCAGTATAGCTCACGTTATGTAACCATCTCATTTTCTTTCACATAACACCAGTTAGTGAATAATTAGTAAACTACACATTTCCATATCAAATCATATTATTTTATTCATCACAGACGTTTTTTAATGAGTTTTTCTAGTTTCTTGATTCTGCTTGACTCTGGTTCAGGAGTGTTAGCTGCCATGTTTGAACTGTTAGCACTTCCTTCACCTACACTCGGGTTTCTTGCTCGGTACATCTCTATTAGATGAGTCTGATCACTGCGCCGCAAACCCTGAATAAAAACAAAACATCAAAATAATCACACAAGTGTTTATTTAATAACTCCCTAGTACACTGTTTAATCAGCTGCTATTAGATGTCGAATATACAGTACACATGGTCAACAGAAGAAACCCACTGCTGCTATTAGATGTCAAATATACAGTACACATGGTCAACAGAAGAAACCCACTGCTGCTATTAGATGTCAAATATACAGTATATGTGGTCAACAGAAGAAACCCACTGCTGCTATTAGATGTCGAATATACAGTACACGTGGTCAACAGAAGAAACCCACTGCTGCTATTAGATGTCAAATATACAATATACATGGTCAACAAAAGATTACAACATAGCAGACAAAGTCTGCAATTTTATGTGCTAAAGGCAGTCAAAAGTTCAACTGAAGTTGTTTTTTTAACTCAAGTTTTATTAATTTTTTAAAGATTTAAATGTTTTAAACAGGATAATTTTCATCAAGATATAAATGGAAATACCCTCCCCATCACAAACAAAAACATGTGGCACAGAGCATTGCTTAGTCAATATCAAACTTTGAAGCCCATTCTTTCAGTTGTAGAGCTTCATGAATCTATATTTAAAATGTTTATTAGATGCAGGATTTTTAAAAGTTAATATTACTGGCTTTGTAAAAAATGAATATCCATTTAAAAAAAATGTCCCAACTTAATAATGACTATTATAACTTTTCTAAATAAAATTGGTTTTTCCCAACACAACATCATTATGCATATTAATAAATAAAAACAACAATAAACCATGTACCTTCATTTCTAGAACCTTCTGAAACTCATTGACATCAGAATCTTGTAAGAGACGAATATAGTTGTCAACAAAACCAGCTGGCGGTTCATGTGGGGACATCACAACCTGCAAACAATAAACAACTTACATAGAATGCCATACAGCCAGAGCCATCTTAAGAATATTTGAGGATCCCTGGCAAATCAATGTACTGGGGCCCCTAACCATCCCTCTTGCCTTATATGAAGCTTGGTTTTTATCTTTCAAATTGAATTTTGGGGCCTCTAAAATCATGGGCCCCTCCCTGGGCAACTGTCCATTGTGCCCAAACATCTACCTGTAAATAAAAACGGTAAGCTATGTGGCAACTGAGTTTTAACTTGTACCAACACACTAAATATCTGCTTGATACAAGTATGATTAGCCTTTACATATCAAAATGAGATGCAGATTTATCATGTTGTTTATCATATGGGTTGAAATGGATGATTCTCTGTTAATAGTGATTATTAGTTCTTTACTGAAAGAAAAGGCTCTCTATAATTTATCACTGATTAATAACCTTTGGGAATGTTTCCAGCTCCATTTAATGTTTGTTAAGTGAACCAAGATAGAAACTGTCTTATAATATTGAACAATGAGTATTGTACATAAGATACTTTAATTAACTGAATCCTATTTTATCAGATTAACCAAACTGATAAAATCAAAAACTCAAAATAAATACCTTAAGGATCATTTCTGCTTTTGTCATCCCTTTCACGACAATTTTTGTAAAGCTGAAAACCAACATAAACATATTTAAATAGAACCTTGAGGCTACAATAAAGTGCTATAGTGAAATTTAACAAAACTAGTTAAAACCTGATAGAGCGGAAGTGACACAATTTTCTTTTTTTTGGGTGGGTCGGTTTTGTTTAACGACACCACTAGAGCACACCGATTCATTAATCATCAGCTATTGGATGTCAAACATTTTATTATTTTGACACACAGTTAAGAGTGAGCCAGCCTCCAACGGGTTTTGAACCACTGTCATCAGCTTGAGAGTCTGATGTTCTGTCACTATACCACTGAGACTGAAAGTGAAACAAAGACAATTTATGATCAGTACATGATATCTATTGTGATATCTATTGTGCCATTCACTAACAGCAAATAGGTATTTAAAAATAAAACTTGTCTAAATCCAGTCAGTTGAAATATATCTGAAGGGCTAATGTATGTAAATCAATGTTTAATAGAAAACTCAATACAACTACATTCATCCATGGATTGATAATGTATTATATCTAATATCAATAATGTCTTCTGAGTTCACTTACCTAGCTGGAGCTTTGCGAGAGATCTGTGATCCTAGAGACGGAAGATCCAACAAAATCGTCTTCAAGCTGTGAGTATCCAGCAGCAGCTATAGCAATAACAACACAACACTGATATAACACAGAATTAAGCTTGCCAAAAACACATTAAATTAATAACATTTTCTTTCCATCCATAGTCTACAACAGTCTTGTTGGTTGAAGGTTGCCACATTCTTTACATCCATAGTTTACAACAGTCTTGTTGGTTGAAGGCTGCCACATTCTTTACATCCATAGTTTACAACAATCTTGTTGGTTGAAGGTTGCCACATTCTTTACATCCATAGTTTACAACAGTCTTGTTGGTTGAAGGTTGCCACATTCTTTACATCCATAGTTTACAACAGTCTTGTTGCTTGAAGGTTGCCACATTCTTTACATCCATAGTTTACAACAGTCTTGTTGCTTGAAGGTTGCCACATTCTTTACATTCATATCACAATGAGCCAAAAAAATGACTCCACCTACCAATTCTTAAAACAAATATTTACTGCTTATATGAAATGGTTTAAAAATTGTATTCAAATTTAGTCTTCTGATATTGATTCAAAACTAATAATCAAAGTAACTTGAAGATGCAAAAGCTTATGTTGCTGTGATTGGTAAAAGTAACAAAATAAGAGAACTCGCTTAGTAAGCAGTAACAAACTAATTTAAAAAACTAGTATATAGAGAACTAGAAAAAATAACCTGCTCAGCAGCCACTGTACTCGATGTCTTGCATCTAAACAGCTGATTAATGAACTTGGGAATGAACGAACTGAAAATACAGAAAATAAAAAGTACTTGTACATGACGGGTAAAGAATACTGTTCAAAATAAGTTGGGGATAAAACATAATGTAGGATAACAGGCATACTGTAATATTTTTAGTAATAGTAATATTATAAGATGTAAAGCTAAAGCAATAACGTGACATGACACTGCCATCAAATATTTATGTCAGAATACAACGGTATGACTGAATCAAACCCAAGTGGCAATAAGGGTAAAGACAGAAATTAAAGTTTATGATTAAAGTATTTATTAATAACAGGCAAAAGCATTGCCTTTCTCTGAGCATGTACTGATCATCTGTGGCACACTCCATATCAAACATTCAATTAGAATTTAGTGATATCCTGTCCCTTTATGTAGTGCAGCACCTACATCTGACAAATATCATAAATGCCACTGCCTGATGATGTCC
The DNA here is from genome assembly GCA_032355785.1 of Symmetromphalus regularis. Taxonomy (NCBI): domain Eukaryota; kingdom Metazoa; phylum Mollusca; class Gastropoda; order Neomphalida; family Neomphalidae; genus Symmetromphalus; species Symmetromphalus regularis. Next base: position 9,597 of record JAULBS010084187.1, on the reverse strand, counting down.
CATGCTTGTTCAGTGGCAGCAAGGTATGTGCCTGGTGCTGGCCATTGTAGAATAGTTATTTATTCTAAATGAACTCACATCTCAACTCCAATTTCCCATACATATTTTGAACAGTATAACAACATTTTAGCCAATAAATAATTCTAATTTAAATATTTTATTCACAGTATTTAATTTGTTATCTCTATATAAAAGTTATGGCTGATATTTTCATTGTGGAAAAAGAAACAAAACTATATTATAATCCTGCCTATTTGTCTAAGATACAAAAAAACAGCTAACAATAATAATATTGGTTTATGACAGACAGAATGTAAAAGACTTACTTGGCAAACTTGACACAGAACTGTGTGAAGTACTTCCTTGAAGTAACGAGGTTATCTCGAATAATTGGCAAGTTCTGCTTGAGGTGGGAGGTTGCAGCTGTAACATAGCCACTTTGATCACCCACTGCCTCTATTGTCGACCATGGCATCTAAAACAGTAAGAGAATATAAGTAATGTGATAGATAAATAAATCAATGAATATCATTAATGACAACAGATGTATTCAATATTATGTAGATACAATACCTCCTGGTTAAGTTTTAGTCATTTACATGATATCCTCTAAAAAACTAAATTCAACAGGAATGAAAATATCATCTTGGTCTTATCAATACAGCTTTAACATACAAACCTTACTCATTGCCGCAAGAGCAGGTTTGTAGCTTAAAACAAACATATTAGTATGTAAGAGAGATAAAAACATCAATTTAATAAATATACAAACCTTACTCATTGCCGCAAGAGCAGGTTTGTAGCTTAAAACAAACATACTAGTATGTAAGAGAGATAAAAACATCAAGTTAATGAACATACAAACCTTACTCATTGCTGCAAGAGCAGGTTCGCAGCTTAAAACAAACATACTAGTATGTAAGAGTGATAAAAACATCAAGTTAATGAACATACAAACCTTACTCATTGCTGCAAGAGCAGGTTCGCAGGCTGTCTCTAGATCCTGTACCAGCAGTTGGATACAGTTGGATATCACACTGCAAGTAAATTAAATAACTCATCACAAATTGTATATGCGCTGTTCACAAGCTTCAACTGCAAAATTTTCAATTTACGAGACTGTTTTATCCCCTATGTTCTAGACACGGATATATGGCTCCATTTTCAAAATGTCACGTCATTTTTTTTTTTTCAATTTTGAAGTAAACATTCTTAAAGTGACTTTACTTGGAGGAAGTTACTATTTTGATATATCTGCTAAATAAACGTATTAATTTAATTTAAAATATTATTTTAAATTTTATTAAAAATTATGCTAACTTTTCTCAGCTCAGAGTCATGGGCATAAAGTCAGATTTGAGAAATAAAACCTGATATACCTACTTGTGGAACATGTCCTGCTCAGAATTCAAATCTATGTTAGGAGAAAGTGATGGGTCGACTTTCTCACGGAGTTTCTCCTCTAGCTGGTGTGTGGTCTCCATGCAGTACTCCGCTGTGCACAGAATGGAGCATGTACGACACTGCTCCTCTTCCGTCAACTTAGTAACCTCGCCCTCCTTCAGAATGCTCTGAATCAAACCACTTGCCGTGCTGATGCCCCCACTCTGTATACTCTGTCTACAACAAACATCATAAGTATATTTGTTACTAATCATGTCACATTTTTTGCAAAATAACATACGTGCAAGTTTTTAAAGATTTAGTCCAATACACTGTAAAACGTGGCATTAACATGCCCATATATCTATGTGAGAGGCAGTGGTCAGATTAAAATGCAACATGAAATTTATGCAAGTGGCCTCCCTTTGGTATAGTAGTTTCCAGACAACACGTTTGTGTACCAATCAGTTGGTAAAGCAATTCACTAAAGATGAGATCACAAACATTGTTGTTAATATCAATTAACTTAATTAAGAACACTCAAATATGTCAGAAGTGACCAAGAGTTAATTTCCTAATGAAAAACTGAACACAACACACGTCGTTGGAAATTTAATAGACTATTGAGTAAATATTTTAATCAGATTTTTATTATGTAAGTGTGCCGTAAGTTGTCTTGTGTTGTTTTAATAGTTTTTAAAAAATATTCTGAGTTATTATCATATAATATTTATTGGTAGTTTAAAGTTTATTGTCACAAACCGCTAGTGGACATATATAACAAAGTGTTGCCTACTTTGGTAGGTTATTGAGCAGGACACGGATGGCATATTCCTTAAGGTATTTCTGAAATGTCTTGGTGAGGTCAATCATTGGCTGACCAGTACTGAGCTGTGAACACTGAACCATGCACTTCTTGTAGAAGACAAACAGATCAGCACAGCTTGGCAACACATTACTGCCTTCCTCAGACTCCATCCTTGGTGTGCCGTGCTGCCGCAGGTCTTCCAGAAACCGACCTATCAACTCGGACAAATTCCTGAAACAAATAGCACAATGTATGTTAAATTCAGAGCAAAACTTATAAAGACGAAATGAAGTAGTTAAAAATGTGTTTATATTTGTTAATTCTTTGCAAATCCATCTTTCATTTTAGCACATCAAATATCCTTTATGTATGCTTTTGTCATAGTTATTGCATTTAATATGAGTTAGATGCTAAATATATTTACTCTTTGTTTGTTTTAGTTGTATACAGTTTAGTAGTTTGACAATCAATGCAACTATAACATGCCAAACATACAGTAGTTTTTTTCCATATATTTGTTTAACAAATACAAACAGTTATGTGAAACACAACAGTTTCCTAGTGTTGCATAGTTGCATAGTAGATGAAGATCTGTGTCTCAACAGTTTCAAAATAAAGAATTGTCTATCTGTTAAGTATGCAACAGTTTCAAAAGTAAAACAATGTCTATCTGTTGAGTACAACAGTTTCAAAATAAAGCAATGTCTATCCGTTGAGTATGCAAAGTTACACAAGTCGTGATCACTCTGAATATTCAAAAGCTCATTTGTTACCTGTCTTGTGATTCAATGTAGATATTAAGATGAGATTCAAAACTTCGTGAAATAATTCCGGTGAAAGGTGTGGAAGACTAGAATTCAAAAATATTATCAAACATTTATTTCACTTTTAACTTGATGATAAACTGTTATCTTAATCAAGAGTTACAAACAAAAAAAACCACTAGAGTAGAAAACACTGTATGTGAGAAATGATATTAATAGAGAAGCCAAGTAGCTAATCCAGTTAATCTTGTAGATCTTAGGATATATCATAATTACTTACATTTACTGTAGAGCACACCCAAAGACTCTCCATGGTTTACACCGTATCACGTGTGAGTTGCAGTTTCACTAAGTGTACACTACATTAGTTTGTTTAACTCATAACTAGGTATGATTAATGATGCAACTCAAGTATTTGTCTGTGCTCTATGACAGAGAATTTGTATTAATACTTTATTAGTGTATAAAGATAGTCACAAGAGAAAAACACAACTACTGCCTCATCTTTATCTTGTTGACAATACATTCACATACCAATAAAGTATTTTTACTCATCCTCTATTACTGCACCCGGCTTTGGTGTTTTTAACTCTTACGTTTTAATTTCATTAAGAAACTTACTGTGCAGATTAGATTACAGAATATTTTTATTTAATTTCAAACATTTTTGGAAAATTTGAGAAAAAACATTTATCTTATAATAAAGATCAATTCAATGAAATGAGTTAACTGTGAGATATTTTTGATGATTAGTTGAAAGATAAATTTTAACCTTGTTATCAGAACCAGCATGCTTTTCTTGCTCAACAGAATTTTCAAATGGGTTTGTTGACTCTTCAAATGGGTTGGATGATGGCATAACACCTACAGCTGGCTTGCCCTGTCACAAAACATGACTAAGACGGTAATGATTACAACATTCAGGTGGGGAATGTCACAAATGATCAAAACCCAGAGTATTTGTGTAGAGAATATTATTGAAAGTTATTTTGTGCCCTGCAACCAAATAAATTTTAACAGAGCTTTAAGTATAAAAAAAATAAAAGTAATTCATGAATATTGAAATATTTTCATCAAATTTTATTTTTGTTTCATACCTTACAGTTTGTAGATATATAAAAATATGAATAGCAATAGATAAAGACCCAAGAATTACAGGCTTCTATTTTGTTCATAAAATCTATTGTTAGAAACCTAGAATTCTAGTAATGAAATACATATACAGAAAAAATTAAATGACTTTTGACATTGGTGTCATAATATTATAAGCATAATCAATCAGTACAATAACATTTTCTATTTAAAGAATCCTCACTTCAGCTGACTTTTTAACTGTAGAGGGCCTACTGTTATTTACTTAAGATAGCATACAAGACAGTTTATGTCATTCCTGGAACTTCAAGATATTCAATCAAAGCATCTAATCCAACCGAATTAAATACCTGTGCCTCGTTGATTGTAACCCCAGTGAAACGTTTTGCTATCAGTGTCTCGAAGTTGGTTGTTCTCTGAATGGCAAATAGCAGAAGTTTAACATCAATCTCAACCGTGCGACGTGCCATTATGTGAGACAACTCCTTTCTGAAAATACAAATAAAACACACTGAGAGACTGGAATATTTTTTGTTTTACAACACCACTAGAGCACATTGATTTGTTAATCATTGGCTATTGGATGTCAAACTTTTGGTTATTTAGACATGAAGTCGAGTATGGGTCAGCCTCCAATGGGTTATGAACCTCTGTCTTCAGCTTGAAAGTTTAATGTCCAACCACTTGACCACTGAGGCTCACTCAGAGAAATGCAATTAAATACTAATACTTGTTTATACTAGCAAATCAACAGTCAATATAAGTTTTAACTAGTAAAATGTTACATTACAATTTACAGCACGAGTTATAGTATAACTTTAATGGATACAAACACATTTAAATTATGATATCTTTTATTTATTTTTATTTTTGTATTTATATACTAGTAACTGAAAATCAACAACAGGTTACAGTTTGCTGAAATGTGACTGATAGCAAACTATTAGTGTGTTTGTTTGGTAATTCAAGAAATGTGAGTTTCTAAGAAGTACAGTAGAATTCCAATTGTGATCAATTCTATCCACTTCCAAATAAGAAGTAGTGTGAAGAAAATCAAAGATGGCAGCTGTAGAGAATCAATCATGAGTGCCTGGTGTATCTCGAGGGTTTCAATTTCCCAGTCTACACCAGGCACTCATCATTAATTCATTTGCTACAAATTAAGTTTGAAAAAACAATTAAAATAATTAATACACACACAGAGAAGAAAACAAACCTGGTTATTTGACAAAACTCAACACATATTCTCTCACTAACTTCCCAACTTGGAGGAAACAGATGACCAAATTTCTCTTCAAAATCTACAAGTGTCCGCTTAATCCAAGCATATCTCCTGTCAATCTTATCCAACCAGGCAACCTATTAAGAAAGAAAAATTATAAAAGTATCCACCATAATAATTAAATGTTGATGATAAAACATTATTAAAACACGTTTCGAGCATACTGCCTGTTGAACACAACATAAAAGAAAATAATTCCCTTTGCCATACTAAACCAATCCTTTAAAAAGAAATCTGAGGGCTGATTTCTCGTCAACAGTTTAAACTTGATTCTTATTTTAAACTGGGTTCACACATGTTAAAAGAATGTGTTGAACTAGATCATGGCTGAACCGTCAAGGAAACACTGAGCCTAAGTAAAGTGTCTGCAGATAACTATATGCTTATTATTGTCTAAACTCACATCCTGGTCTTCAGCAAACAGAACTAGGTACTCTGATAACTGCAGTTTGACAAACCAGCTCAGAAGATCTCGCTTTACCTTCGGGTCAAGGACATTCATTACATCACATGCTTCACGCAGTTGCTTCTGGTTTCCTGGACCATACTTAATAAAAACATCAATCAAGTTAAACTTAAATAATATTATAAATATATATACAAGATAAGCAAAAATATTTATTAATTTACAATAAAACAAATCATTAAGCTAACTTCTTCCTAAATGAATTATTAAAAATATGTAGTTTATATATACTTCTTATCTGGGCAGGAAACAACTTTTTTAAACAATACAGAATTCTTATACAGCTGTTAAAAAGTGTCACTGAAACTGGAGAGGTTTTTTTGTGAACAAAATAAGAAATTCTCACAATTCACAAAGATGGTGTAAAAAGTCACCTTGACGCTAAGCATTTCATTTGAAAGACACTATATAATGATAATTAAAAGCAGAAATGTCATGTTTATATATAAAAATAAATTAAATAAAAGCAGGCAGGGCAGATGTTCAGAAAGTTATCTCTGAATCAGTATTTACCAAGAGATGGAAACAAAATTTATACCTTTGCCCCAGCTCCTTGAAATGCTTCTTCAAAGTCTGCAATAATCTGTGTTCCCAATTCTGCCTGAATCTGCTTAACCCTGCATAAAGACAAATGATACACTGAATAAACACAGAAATACTGTGAATTAAAATCATCCATGAACAGCTTACAAAATAGTTTTATCAAACTAGTGTTATCTTGTAAAATATATGTGAAGTGTCTAATTTACAATGTAACATATAAAACCAATTTGTCAGCTAATATGTGTAAAGATATGGAAATTACTATATTTACCAACTCTAATTTCTAAACATATATAATAAAATGATGAAAATGTCCATACTAATAAAACAAAGATGCTAATAATATAAAGCTTTCTCCATTTTAAATATGTACCTGTCTGCTAACTGCTTTATCTGTGAAATGGACATGTATTTCTCGAAATGATCCAGCACATTGAGAACTCCCTGAAGCAAATTAGCAATTTCTCCATACTGACGTCGCCTTGTTAAAGAACTGAAAACAAAACACAGACATTGACACTTAGAAACTATTCATAAAAACAAATTAAAAAATATATTTTACATATTTAGCACTGATATGTATAACCCCTTTATACATATTACATATGGGAAATATTTTATATTTGTGTTAAATATTATGTTCATCAGATTTTATTATTATATGAGAAAATGGTTTAGCCACTTCGGGCAATAACCCACACTTTCATTGTTAACTGCATGTTAATTTAACTCTTACGTGAGAGAATCGACTCCTCCTACTAGCATATGCAGGTGATTCAAGGTGGTGATAGATGAGGTTAGATGTCGCTTGGCATGGTCCAACTGCTTGATATCTCTTGTGATCTCTTTCACCTAGAAAAAATACAACTTATTAGCAAATTATGAAACATAATGTACAGGCAGCAATCTTAGTTAAACTTAATGTTTTAGCTAAAACTTTGAGGCCAGTTATAATAATAATAAAACTGAGTGTTTTTAGCAAATCTAAAATCTACTAAACAACATGGAACCAGTTAAATTCTGTTTAACACCAAATTACACACCAAATTTTATTTTATGCATTTTTATCAAAAATGGACCCTCATTTCTTTAGCTGAATTATTCCCCACCAGGGCACTGCAAACAAACTAATTACTCATGTTACACATATGTAACTTTTTTATTAAAGCAATAAATAAATAAAAAATAACAGGATTAATTTATAACATGCAAAAAAATATTGTGCCCGATATAACAAATCTATGTATAGGAAATGCTTTTTAATGAAATTAAATAATACATTGTATAAATTTGTGTCCACAAAACTACCAATGACAAATGTTTTAAATTAAATTACCATGGTTTCTGACTTTTCAGCTTTATCTTTTATCTCCTTAATTTTGGTGAAAAGATCCTGAATTGCCTTCTGTGCCTCTTCCAGTGCATTTCTTCCCTCCTCACCAACATTTGTCTGTCCACGAACAACAGTTCTGACTTCATCATCGAGACGCCTTCACATGAACACATAAGTATATATTCTTATTTCTAAGCAGAAACAATAATTATATTTTTTTTCATCATTGGTAATAATTAGTCTATAGGATATATTTTTAATTATTATCTTGGTAAAATCAGAAATAACAACAGATAATAAAAATATTATGATAAACCTACATATATACTACTCAAAATTTACCAGGGATCATGCCATTTTTGTATGATAAAATTATTGAAATACATTTGTATATCTATTTACACTAAATGGGTAACTCCACTAGGGCCTCAATCAAACAAATGAGTGAACACCATGCACCTTTTACATCATGGTATGCACGTGCAACTTGACAACATCTGTACTGGCTTGCTGAGACAGCATCGTTGTACACATTTTATTGAAAGGTTAGCATCAATTTCGAGAATATTTTTAACACTTTTGAGGTACTCAATGCCTCCTCAATGTCAACGTTATCGGTTGACGACCAAAGAATTGGCCAGGGCCATGGGCATGCTGGAATGTGGGTCTTCACAGCATAGGGTTGCCAACATCTTTCATGTAAGTTAAAGTGTGATAAGCAAAGCATGGAATCGCTTCTAGACTTATGGTTCAGCAACCCAGTGCCATGCTGGTGGTCGACAACGAGCAACCAAGCCAAGAGAGGACCCGATTTCTTGTGGTGCAGACCTTTGTGAATGCGACTACTCTACAAAATTAGTTGAGGAATGCTGTTGGCATTAACATTTCCATGCAAACACTTCATAATCATCTTTGGCAGAGTTGTCTTCAGTGTAGGAGAGCATGCATTTGCATTCGTTTGACCCTACTTCACAAACAGGTGCATCTGGACTGGGAACAAGATAACGTCAACTTTAATGATACTCTTCACCAATGAGTCAAGGTACTGTCTTGACTTTACAGATCGACGTGCTCGAGTGTGGAGAAAACGTGATGAGCAATTTCAAAATGCCAACATCTCCTAACATGACCGCTATGGTGAAGGCTCCATCATGGTGTGGGATGGTATCAGCTGAGGTGGAAGAACAGACCTGCACATCATGATGGGAGGCATGATGACCGGAGTACGCTACAGGAATGAGATCCTGGACATCTATGTCAGACCGTACCCTGGTGTAATCGGACACCAATTCATCCTCATGGGTGGCAACGCTCGACCTCATCGTGCCAGGATGGTTGAGGACTACCTACAGCAGGAGACCATCGTCTGTATGGACTGGCCAGCATGCTCACGTGATCTCAACCCAATCGAGCATGTTTGGAACATGCTACCGGTGACGATTTCGCGATGACCGGTTCAACCAACAACTCTTGTGGAACTGGGAAATACCCTCACTGAACAGTGGAACAATCTTGAGATGGCAGCCATCCAGAGACTCATTAAAAGCATGAGATGCCATTGCAAGGCTGTGACTGCATCACATGGGTCACACACAATCTACTGACAGTTGTTGCTGCTGGAAATTGAACCGTTTGGGACATTTTCATGACTTGGAATAACATTCTGAAACCTCTATTTTTGGGGTCTGCTTCTTTGATGACAGAACTCATGCTACCTAATGTTTAAATTTGTTATACAGTAATGAAATTCAGGAAATAAAGATGTCCTCGAATACATGCCATTTTTAGTTTTTGCATGATACTCATGCCGAAAAATATAATACCGCCCTAAATAGTGATCACTAGCAAATTTCTTTTCCAATTTCCACTTTGCACACTCTCGCGAATATGCAAAGTGTTTGCCCTTGCAGTTTACACACATGATGT
>JAULBS010084166.1:0-18558 GCA_032355785.1 Symmetromphalus regularis | reverse complement strand
TGAAGTAAAGTTTGTTTTATTTAACGACACCTCTAGAGCACATTGAAGATATCACAAATAAAGTTTGTTTTATTTAACTACGCCTCTAGAGCACATTGAAGATATCACAAATAAAGTTTGTTTTATTTAACGACACCTCTAGAGCACATTGAAGATATGACAAATGAAGTAAAGTTTGTTTTATTTAACGACACCTCTAGAGCACATTGAAGATATCACAAATAAAGTTTGTTTTATTTAATGACGCCTCTAGAGCACATTGAAGATATCACGAATAAAGTTTGTTTTATTTAATAACACCTCTAGATCACATTGAAGATAAAACAAATCAAGTAAAGTTTGTTTTATTTAACTATGCCTCTAGAGCACATTGAAGATATTACAAATGAAGTAAAGTTTATTTTATTTAATGATGCCTCTAGAGCACATTGAAGATAACACAAATAAGTAAAGTTTGTTTTACTTAACTATGCCTCTAGAGCACATTGAAGATAACACAAATAAGTAAAGTTTGTTTTACTTAACTATGCCTCTAGAGCATATTGAAAATAACACAAATAAGTAAAGTTTGTTTTATTTAACTTCGCCTCTAGAGCACATTGAAGATATCACAAATAAAGTAAAGTTTGTTTTATTTTATGACGCCTCTAGAGCACATTGAAGATATTACAAATTAAGTAAAGTTTGTTTTATTTAACAACACCTCTAGAGCACATTGAAGATATTACAAATGAAGTAAAGTTTGTTTTATTTAACAATGCCTCTAGAGCACATTAAAGATATCACAAATAAAGTAAAGTTAGTTTTATTTAATGATGCCTCTAGAGCACATTGAAGATATTACAAATAAAGTAAAGTTTGTTTTATTTAACTATGCCTCTAGAGCACATTGAAGATATTACAAATGAAGTAAAGTTTGTTTTATTTTACGATGCCTCTAGAGCACATTGAAGATATCACTAATGGAATGTTATGAGTGAGTCATCTTATTAAAATTGTCACAATTGTTGTTCATACTTGATACAAGTACATTTGACAAGCATTTCCCTTCGTTTGCTTCTAAAAAAATCTTGACACATATACCGGCCCTATTGGCACGGAAGTTAAGCTGTCAGACTCACAGCTGATAGGTACTGGGATTAAATCTCAGCAGAGGTATGGAACTTTTAATTTCAATACTGGCTCCAACACAGAGTCAACACTCTACAAAGCTCAGTGGGTAGGTGTATGCCATTTGCACTGACCAGTGGTCCACAACTGATTTATCAAAAGCCATGATATGTCCTGTTTGTGGGGAAGTGTATATAAAATATCCTCATTAAAGGCCATGGTATGTGCTGTCCTGTCTGAGGGATGGTGCATATAAAAAAACACTTGCTGTTTATTGGAAAGAGTAGCCTATGTGTTCTAGAGGCGTCGTTAAATGAAACAAACTTTACTTTATATAAAAGATCCCTTACTGCTAATCATAACATTCCAGTTATAGGACAGTAGACTCAAGCTGAAGATAGTGGTTCAAAACCTGTCAGAGTCTGGTTCACCCTGACTATGTGTTAAAATTCCCAAATGTTTTGACATCAAATGATTAATAAATGAATGTGCTAAATTAATGGTATTGTTAAACGAAAAGAAAAAAAGCATACATGTATTGTTCAATTTTATTTTCAGGTATGGTTGTTTCCCTTGAAGAATTTTCCATTGCTTTGGACAGTAATGATGTATCAAGACTGCTTCAATGTGTCAACGAAGGTAGTGATGCCTTTCTTGACGAATTACTTGGTTCCTACATTAAATTTTTCCATGAACTCTGCCAACGGGGTCATGCAAATGTGGTGGAGGTGATCTTGACTCGCAGGAATGTTGACTTGGAGGAGGAATGGGAGCAGGTATTGTTAGAGGCCATCTTAAAAATCTGACACATGCTATGTCGACAACATTTGTATTTGATCCATCCATCACCATCCATAGGAAACAAACATTAATTGCAACAGTTTTAATGTTTTCCAAAGAAATTTGGCAGGGCATGATAGACTGAGCATCTTGGGGGCATTTTTATCATTTTCATGGCTTTTTTTCTTTACTATAAAAAAGACAATAATAAGTTAATTGGAATAAGGACTTTTGTGGGTGTACAACTACTTATATTTAATTGTTCTTCTATCATATTTGCAGATGAAATATTGTGTTTCTTTCTTTGATGTACTGCACAATTCAATCTTTTGCTGTTTAGCCTTCTTAGATACAGCCTTGTACTGTTCCTATTTGCATTGTTCACATTTAGGCATTTTAATTTCATGACTGTATAACAAAAAGGCAATTCGGAAAATAATTACTGATAAAAAGGTAGATTTAATCTAAAGGCAGCATGGCACTGATCAGGGCAAGATGGCACTTGACTATTGAGAGATGGTGCCACGTCATGCTAAAACAAGCTAGGGAAAACACTGTGTTCATTTTAAAACTCGAAACTTCAAACAAGTGAAAACGTAATGTTTATACGTAATATTTTAGACTAGGAATTGACAGTTCATTGTAAAGATCTGTACAAAACTGGTTTGACCAATATTTACTTCAAAATAAATGTTGTTCATATAGTGTGATGTGTCACATTTTTGAGACATCCACTTAACTGACTAGACCTAATAATTGTAAATATTAGTGGGGGAAAATGCTTCTGTTTGCTTTAATTGAGAAGTTGTTCAGCTATTGTGTTTATGTATCAACATTTTTTGTGTTTGTGTACTGTGTATGCTGGAAGATCAAAGGTGGTGCATGAATTTCAATTAATCGTGAAAAAGTCTGCTTGATGTACTTGATTCAGAAATGTATAATGGATATTTAAAAAATCAAATTAAATATACCTTCCTTAGCAACCAAGATGGTGTCCATAGCAACAGTGAAAGTTATTAATATCTACAGAAGCCCTTTCCATGTTTTTGTGTAGTTTAACTTTTAGCAACCCTCACGTTTAACTTTTAGCAACCCTGATTGTTTTTTGTGTATTTTTAACAATCCTGCTTATATTTTGTTTATTTTTAGCAATCCTAATTATGTTTTGTTTATTTTTAACAATCCTGCTTATATTTTGTTTATTTTTAGCAATCCTAATTATGTTTTGTTTATTTTTAGCAATCCTGCTTATATTTTGTTTATTTTTAGCAACCCTAATTGTTTTGTTTATTTTTTCAACCCTGATTATGTTTTGTTTAGTTTTAGCAATCCTAATATTGTTTTGTTTATTTTTTCAACCCTGATTATGTTTTGTTTATTTTTAGCCACCTTTATATTTTGTTTATTTTTAGCAATCCTGATTATGTTTTGTGTATTTTTAACAATTCTGATTATGTTTTGAGTATTTTTAGCAATCCTGATTATGTTTTGTTTAGTTTTAGCTATCCTGATTATGTTTTGTTTTGTTTTAGTAACTCTGATTATGTTTTGTGTATTTTTAGCAATCCTGATTATGTTTTGAGTATTTTTAGCAATCCTGATTATGTTTTGTTTACTTCTAGAAAACCTGATTATTTTTTGTGTATTTTTAGCAATCTTGATTATGTTTTGTTTAGTTTTAGCAACCCAGCTTATAATTATTTTTTATATTTTGAAGCTGCGATTGTGTTTTGTTTGTTTTTAGCAACTGTCATTACGTATTGTTTATTTTTAGCAAACTCCTCTGAAACTTGCAGCAGCCAGTGGGCATGCAGATCTGGTCTCTCTGCTGCTTTACCATGGCGCTGAGCTTAGTGATGACATTGCTAGTGAGACTTCCCCGTTTTACATAGCAACAATACAGGGACACCTGAATGTCTTGAAGAAACTGACCGACCACCGACCATGTGAGTGTTATTTATATACACCATTAGAACTGGTTAAAAATTAATTTTATTATTTTATCAGATCATGATATTAATGCGAAAAATGTGAGTTTGGATTTTTCGCATTAATAATATGATGCATTTATTTTAAACTATAATGCATATATGATTAGTCTTTCAAACAAAACAAACATTAAAATACTTATCATATTTTATTAAAAACTACTAAAAACAGTACAAGACAAACTTAAGGCACAGGGACACAATAAAAGTGTAATTACAAATATTTACTAAACCACTAGTCCTTTCGTTCCAACCAGTGGTCCACAACTGGTTTATCAAAGGCCATGGTATGTGCTGTCCTGTCTGTGGGACGGTGCATATAAAAGATCTCTTGCTGCTTATCAGAAGGAGTAGCCTACGTGGCGGCAGCGGGATTCCGCTAAAGACATATGTGAGAATGACATCCAATAGCGGATGATAAGATAAAAATTAATGTGCTCTAGAGGCGTCGTTAAATAAAACAAACTTTACTCAGGTAAGATTGCTTCTATTACTTTTATTAAGAAATGTTACAATAGTCATCAGTGGGATTTTATTTGGTCCAGTGACACCTGCAACACAAGGGTAAGTGATGGTTGGTTGGTTGTATTTACTTTTGTGCTTATATCCAATTAAGATTCAAGCATGCTGTCCTGGGTACACAACTCAACTTCTTGTGTTGTCTGTCCAAGAAAGAAGTTAGTGTTAGTAGGAGACATGAAACCAGAATTGTTAATATTTTAGACGTTGACAGTTGTCCAAGTTAAAAGTAGAGTTTCTTTTATTTAACAACGCCTCTAGAGCACATTGATTTTTATCTTATCACTGGCTATTGGACGTCAAACATATGGTCATACTGACATATTTCTTTAAAAGAAACCCACTACTGCATCGTATGCTACACTTTCCTATAAGCAGCAAGGTGTCTTTTATATGCCTTTTCCCGACAGACATGACAGCACATACAGTGACCTTTGATGAACCAGTTGTGGACCACTGGATGGAATGGAAAATAGCCCAAACTGCAAATGGGTCTACTGAGAAGGATTGATCTGACAGTCGACAGCTTCACTGGCAGACACTCAACCATTAGAGTTACAGGAAAGTCTTTAGATTATTCTGAAGACCAAAGAAAATGTTTTTTGTTTAGTAATACCTCTGACACCATGTTGTGTAATCAGAAGCTATTAGAACTCAAGCTATACTTGCTTCTGTGACCATCCCTGGTTGTGGAGTGGTTAAGCTATCGGACTCGTGGCTGGTAGGTACTGAGATCAAATCTCAGTTGAGGCATTGGATTTTTGATCTTAGTATAGTTTCCAACCCAGAGTGAGTGCTCCACAAGACTCAGTGGGTAGGTTGTCCATAACTGGTTTATAAAAGGCCATGGTATGTGGTATCCTATCTGTGGGATAGTGCATATAAAAGATCCCTTGCTGCTTATCGATAAGAGAGCTGCATTAGTGTAGTGACAATGGGTTTCGACTCTCCTACTAACACTAACCTGGATAGAAGACACAGAAAGCTGAGTTGTGTGCCCAGTATAGCGTGCTTGAACTTTAATTGGATATAAGCATGAAAACAAATACAACCAACCAATCATCAGCTGTTAGAAGTCAAGCTTTACTGGCTTCAGCTGTGTAATGGTTAAGCTGTCAGAATCATGACTGGTAGGTACTGAGATCAAATCTCAGTAGAGGTATGGGGTTTTTAATCTTGGTATCAGCTCCAACACAGAATAAAGTGCCCCACAAGGTTAAGTGAGTAGGTATAACACCTTTTATACAGTTAGCAACACCCTATTCCTGTGAGTTCAGTGAGGTGTGAGTAAAATCTTGATCGAGTGACCTGCACGTGGTATCAGAGAAAACTGGCGTCCATCGAGTGTAACAAATTGAATTGATCTTCCAATATATTGCCTCGGTAGAACAATACAGTATAACTAACTGTTAGTGTGACAGACAGCTCTAAACAATACACAAAGATTTACTGCTGTTGGCAAAGTAACCTGCTAAACTGTATATCATTTATATTTATAGTTATTACACAGCAAAAATCATTTATATTTAGTTATTACACAGCAAAAATCATTTATATTTATAGTTATTACACAGCAAAAATAATTTATATTTATAGTTATTACACAGCAAATATAATTTATATTTACAGTTATTACACAGAAAAAATATTTTATATTTATAGTTATTACACAGTAAAAATCATATATATTTATAGTTATTACACAGCAAAAATCATATATATTTATAGTCATTACACAGCAAAAATCATGTATATTTATAGTTATTACACAGCAAAAATTATTTATATTTATAGTTATTACACAGCAAAAATCATATATATTTATAGTTATTACACAGAAATAATTATTTATATTTATAGTTATTACACAGCAAAAATCATTTATATTTATAGTTATTACACATCAAAAATCATTTATATTTATAGTTATTACACAGCAAAAATTATTTATATTTATAGTTATTACACAGCAAAAATCATTTATATTTATAGTTATAACACAGCAAAAATCACTTATATTTATAGTTATTACACAGCAAAAATCATTTATATTTATAGTTATTACACAGCAAAAATCATATATATTTATAGTTATTACACAGCAAAAATCATGAATATTTATAATTATTGCACAGCAAAAAATATTTATATTTATAGTTATTGCACTGCAAAAATCATATATATTTATAGTTGTGACACATAGTCTACATAACAAACCTAATGCTGATATGTAGACTCATTTCATTTAACAGTAGTATATTTGTGACACATAGTCTACATAAGAAACCTGATGCTGATATGTAGCTTCATTTCAGTTAACACTAAGATATTTGTGCACATGGTTTAGAAAAGAAACCCGATAAGCCATGCAGACTACTGATTTCAGTTAACATGGTGCACATGGTCTAGAGGAGATACATGATGCTGCTTATTTCAGTTGACAACAAGATCTCTTTTAAACGCATTTCTCTCAGGCTGAATTTTGAGCATATCAAGAGCTGACTGCAAAAAAACAGTTATATCCAAAATGGTACCTTTGAGAAAAATGAATTTTAAAGTTAAAAGTGTCATGTAAAATCATAACCTTTTATAATTCACAGATTCCTTTTTTTAATATAAGCTGCCGTCAGTATGCAAAATAACATGTCAAAGACCTTTGATTCTGTGATGATTCTAAGTAGGCCAAAATTGCCCAAATTCATTCATTCATTTATTAACTTTAAACATTTACAGTTTTACCTACAGATACAAGAAATGGCATAATGGATGTTGTTAACATAAACAAAGAGAGGAGAATATAAAAACTTGTATATAGAACTCTGTGTTAATAAAAAAGAAATATTTGGCTATTGATTCTCGTCTTTTAAACAGTAATTTAATGTAATTAAATATACCTTACTTAGCAACCAAGATGGTGTCCATAGCAACAATATATACAAAAGCCCTTTCCATGTCATTGTGTATGTCATTAATGTACATTAAATATTTATATGAAAAACATACTTTTTTCATGTTTAACATACATTTGAAACATATGTTGACCTATTTAAAATGAACATAACTGTTTTTTGCAGTCAGACCTCAATATACAGCCCTAATTTGACATACTGATTATAAACCACTAGATAAAAATAGTAAATTGCCAAATTGGTCCATTGATGGGGATTGATCTAATGACCAACCACTCCTCATCTTGGCACTCCACCACTAAGCTACATACCACATCTAATTTAATAGTAATCACTCAAAATACACACAAGTTACTTAACAGCTAAATAAGCATGGTTATTAGAAATAATTCTCATCCGGCCATTTGCCAATGAATACTGTAAAATATATCATTTTTGTCACAAATTTATTTTCACCTTTTTTGCATTGGAATAAAATTCGCAAAATTAAATTCCATATAAATTTTTTTATTATAATGTATCAAATATTAAATCCACAATTTCTTATTTAAATAAATGCTTCTAATTAAATTAATTTTCATGAAATCACAAATAAAATATTTTACAGTACCATATGAAAATAAAATATTTTACAGTACCATATATAAAATCAATATTAAAAAGAGGCGGCATCGCCGGGGGCAACGGTGCTAATGGAATTGTGGTCAAGTTGTTTGAGTGGGGCTGCAGTTCATCGGATAACGGTATAAAATAAAAACTCTTTGATCATGCCGATCCCTCCTAAGTCCACGTTGTTCCTCTGGGCTGCGATTATTCCCTTCAAGAGGTCAGTGTTTTCCACCCTACTGAGTGGAGCTCCGTGGAGACACATGTATTAGAGCGATTATCAGGGCATATTACTCATTATTCTCGTTGTTTTAATTCTTTATTGAAATTTAGGTCTGTAAAGTTGAAATACAATAAGTTATATTTAGAACCACATCAGCAAACCTGAAATTGCCCATGGCAATCGGCAATGCTGTGGAGATTGCCATGGTGTTTTTCATTCTCTACGGAACATTTTTTGCCGCGAATTAACTTTTTTTTCTAGGTGTATTTTTTCTTATTATTAAAAATAAAGTACACTTTAAGCTAAAATTGCTGTGGAAAATGCTGTGGACACTATTTCTCTATAGCATTTATTTTGCCGTGGACATTTTCTTAATTGCATGGGTTGCATTTGATGGCACAGTCATTTTTAACAAACCATATTTGGAACATTCTTTGACTCTATATATACTGAGTGGTGATAGCCACCTGGGGTCCCACTGTTTCTGAACTTAGTTTGCTATACCTGTTGGATACCTGTCTCATGTATTAGAATGATTATCAGGTGATGTTACTCATTATTCTGATTGTTTTAATTATTTATTGAAATTTAGATCTGTAAAGTTGAAATACTCTAAGTTATATTTAGAACCACATCAGCAAACCTGAAATTGCCCGTGGCATTTGGCAACGTCGTGGAGATTGTTGCAGAGTTTTTCATTCTCTATGGCACTTTTTTTGCTGCGAATTAACTTTTTTCTAGATGTATTTTTTCTTCTTATTAAAAATAAAGTATTCTTTTATGTTAAAAACGTGGGCACTATTTCTCTAAAGCATTTATTTTGCCATGAACATTTTCTTAATTGCAGTGGTTGCATCAGATGGCAAAGTTTTATTTAACAATATTTTTCTGGAACATTCTTCGACACTATACATGTATATACTGAGAGGTGATATCCACTCGGGGTCTCACTGTTTGTGAACTTAGTTTGCTATACCTATCTGATATATACAGTCTGGGGAATTTTGAGTTTGATATCTGAAAACTCATCAGTTAAAAGAGACTTTTTGGATTTAGCGATTGGGAGAATTCAACCAGTGATTGGATTGTGTCAAATCGTGAATTTCTCCAAGGAACATTTTTTTTATTTCAACCAGTCTCTCAATTAGTGAAATTACTTAGTGTTAGGGAATGTAGGATAAAAAGGTTTTTGAAATGAAATGAAATGTCAAATTGTCATACAAATTTTGAAGAAAATATTTCAGAAATTGAATTTTTTATGAGGAAAAACTATTTTAAAAGGATTTGAGCCTTTTTTTCACATTTTTCAGTTGTTATTTTTATTACAATAACAATTATATAATATACTCAACCAAAAAAGAAAGTCTGCATGTTGAAATATTTTTGTAATGGTCCATTGGCAGCAAACATGTGCACAACTTATATTACTGCACACTTAACTCCTCCTAAATGGTGTGGTTATCTAATTCCACAATTTCTGCCACAAAAGTCATCTGGTTTATGAAATAAATGATTATTGATTACATACATACTTTCTTTTTTGGTTGCGTTTATAAAAAATTTTGGTTTATTGTATATACGGTATAAAATATTTAAAAGGCAATTCTCTGTCTTCTTAGTAAACCCATTTGCAGAGTTCCACCTAGCATCTGGAAAATGGCAGTCATAATGAATCGCAGGGTTTTATTTTGGGAGTCAAGCATTCAAAAATGGGAGCTAAGCATATTATTTCAATAACATAATTAACTGAATAACTGTCTTGTTTATATTACATGAATACATTATATCCATTATCCACTATTCTGTCTAATACATGTATATCCATTGTTTTCTCATAAATAATAGGTTTTTGTGTGTTTTAAAAAAAAACGCTTGATTGACGTTGGAAATATTTTGCGTCGAGCATGATGCACATATTGTATTTAGGAGTATTTTAGCAAAATATTGCATCAAATACGCAGGATTCCCTGCATTTGTAGTTTTGGGCTATTTGGGTATAAAATTTATTTTTTCAGTTTTACTCATTTATTTGGTCTTATTGTCCGTTCCAACCAGTGGTCCACAACTGATTAATCAAAGGCTGTGGTATGTGATGTCCTGTCTGTGGGAAAGTACATATACAAAACCTTTGCTACTTATTAAAAAGAGTAGCCTATGTGGTGGTGGTGGGTTTCCTCTAAAAATATGTCAGAATGACCATATGATTGACGTCCAATAGCCGATGATAAGATTAAAATCAATGTACTCTAGAGGTGTCGTTAAATAAAACAAACTTTACTTAAGCTGATGATAATGGTCCAAAACCTGTTTAAACCAGTCTTCAGCTTGAGAGTCTGATATCTACCACTTGACCGTTGAGTCTAACTGAACTAATGACAAATGATTTATGTTTGACGTCCAATAGCCAATGATAAGATGAAAATCAGTATGCTTTAGAGGCATCGTAAAATAAAACAAACTTTACTTTTTGAACCCAGGAACAAAAACTTGGAACTTTTACTCAACAATGCCACAATGACAAAAAGTAAAGTTTGTTTTATTTAACGACGCCTCTAGAGCATGTTGATTTTTATCTTATCAACGGCTATTGGACGTCATACATGTGGTCATTCTGACATATGTCTTTAAAGTAAACCCACTGCTGCCACACAGGCTACTCCTTCTGATAAGCAGCAAGTTTTTTTTTTAATTCACTGTCCCACCGACAGGACAGCAGATACCATGGCCTTTGATAAACCAGTTGTGGATCACTGGTTGGAGCAGAAAATTGCCCAAACTGCAAATGGGTCCTCTGAAAAGGATCGATCCGACGACTGACCGGTTCACAGGCAGACACGCTACCGTTTGAGCCAGATCCCGCTCCCGTGTCACAATGACAGTGAAATTACTAAAAGTCTCAGGACATGAAAATTTAACCAACACATTTCTGTGTTTCAACACCAAGTAATTTCAAACACTGAGAGACTGTTCGTCAGGGAAATTCATGATCTGACACAGTCCTGTCACTGTTTGAATTCTCCCAATCGCTAAATACAAAATGTCTCTTTCAGAAGTGTCAGCACTAGAGTGGCAGGGGCAGCAACCAATATGGTGTTGTAAGTGAGAGGGGTGAGCCTAGATACCCCCCACTTTTTAGATATTTCATTTTCGAATGTAAATATATTTATGTATGTGTCTGGGTGTGCCTCTCCACTTTTCGACACCTTCCTACTCCACTCTAATAATCTATTTGTACAATATATACACACAAAATCAAACAGATAAATTAAATGGGAAAAAGATGGTATTATAATACAAGGTAGATAAGTAAAAATATATATTTAAAGTTTTAGAATATTTTGTTTATAACAATAGAAGTAAAAATAAATTTTTATTGTTTTAGAATATTTTATAACAAGATACCGGTAAGTAAAAATAGATATCCATACTTTTAGAATATTTTGTTTATAACAAAGATAACTAAAAATAGATAATCATAGTTTTAGAATATTTGCTTTATAACAAGGTAGATCAAAATAAATAATTATAGTTTTAGAATATTTGCTTTATAATAAAATGAGTAAAAATAAATAAAAATAGATGATCATTGTTTTAGAATATTTAGTTTATAACAAAATGAGTAAAAATAGCTAATCATAGTTTTGGAATATTTGCTTTATAACAAGGTAGATAAGCATCGTTGCCCCGAGTGATGATGGAATTATTTACTTATCTGCTCAATCTAAATGGGAATCAGAGACAGCCAGAGATTGGATCTGAGAGGAGCCGTGTGTCAGAGGTAATAACAGTCCAATTGTAAATGGGATTGTAAACTGGAGCCTACCTGCCCCCCAGCCCTGCTGCCCCTCCAGCTACTGGGATTAACTTGCACGTGTTACACAATGTTTTAGTATAGCTAGACTGTGCATTAAATTGCTGGGTCTGGTTGTTCAAAACATGGGAGAGTGGAAAATTTCAAAATTTAATTTTATACTGGTTCATAAAAACAAGCAGAGCCGGATTAGCATTAACAGGGCCGGGGCAAATGAATATATTGTGCCAGTTTTAACGTAATTAACAACAGTTATATTTCAATGTTTTACTCTCAATTCTGTTTACTCAAAATTATGGGCTCTGGACATTTGCCCCATTATAATCTGCTACTGGGAGGAAGGAGGTTGGGGGGGGCTCATATTTTTTACTAGTTTTTATTTCAGGGCATCATGCCTTCTGCATTTGCAGTTTCACACAACACATTTTATCTCCCCATAAAAATTATCCCCCAACACTTTGAAAATTTGTCCTCTGTCACTTTTCTGGTAATTTTTAATCAAGCAAAGTAAAGTTTGTTTTATTTAACGACGCCTCTAGAGCACATTGATTTTTAATCTTATCAGCGGCTATTGGGCGTCAATCATATGGTCATTCTGATACATGTATTTAGAGGAAACCCGCTGCCGCCACTTTGGCTACTCTTTCCGATAAGCAGCAAGGGGTCTTATATGCACCTTCCCATAGACAGGACAGTACATAACACGGCCTTTGATAAACCAGTTGTGGACCACTGGTGGGACGGAAAATAGCCCAAACTGCATATGGGTCAACCGAGAAGGATCGATCCGACGACCGACCGACCGGTTCACAGGCAGACACGCTACCGTTTGAGCTAGATCCCGCTCCTGGATACAATGAAATACAATGAGGCTGGTGAAATACAGTGCTGGTTTTTACATCCAATATGGTGAAACTAGATTTAGTTAATATGTTGTGCGTAATAGTCCACAATGACCATCACAGAACTTAATTTTACAACAACAAAAAAATGTCTCCCGAACCCCCTTGCAATCCTCTTCCGAAAGAACCCGCATGCATTCATTGTTGACGTTATATTAATCTTAGACGAGCAGAATCTGGAAACGTTTTCTTTTAATATAATCGCAGATATATCAACAATTACAGTTCAAAAGTTGACAGTTTCTTGATTAAAATTTATAGAGAATACTATGCACATATTGATTGTAGTTGTCGCGTGATTAGATGTAACCGGTCGGCCGAAATTAGTTATTGATATTATGATCCCACGCTACATCTAAATATATAGCTATCAGAGCGTGTTAATGGTGGCTCAAATACACAGGCAATAGCATCTCAACTAGTCTGTCATATACATGTAATAGCTGCTGTCTTCTTCTTCTCGGCAGTGAAAACAATATTGTTTCAGGTGCCTCTCTTTCCACCCACACAATCATACCATCATGGCCCCTCACAGAGAAAGTACTGTGATAATGAGGGGCGTTGGAACAAAATTCATATCGTATGGTAGGACTGATCTCGTTTCTGAACATCAGAATTTTCTGGTGATTAATTTAACGATGAATAAGGAACTTATTTATGGGACTTATTGTGGGTGGCGGAAGCCCCCACCCAGGTTCCAACGTCACAGATAATATAAAGTACATTTCAGGTCTGATGTGATTTTCTAAAATCATTGCTCCTAACATTTTGTTTTCTCTAACGTCAATGGAAGTATCCATCTGACCCTTTTCTTTATTACTTAGTTTTCGTAGGATCGAACCCCATTGAATGCTATAATGAATACATGAGTTTAGTCTCATGTTTTGTATATTCTGTCACTGAGGGATTTTATTGGCCCTGGTGGCGCAGTGGTTAAGATGTCAGACTCACGGCTCGTAGGTACTTGGATCAAATCTCAGTCGAAACTCAGATATTTTAATCTCGATGCCGTCTCCAACCCAGAGTAAGTGCTCCATAAGGCTCATTGGGTAGGCGTACGCCACTTCTACCGACAAGTGGTCCACGACCGGTATAACCTGTCTATGGGAAAGTCTATATAAAATAGCCCTTGCTGCTTATAGGAAAAAGTAGCCTATGTGGCGGTAGAGGATTTTCTTTGTAGGCTACAAGTGAGAATTATCAAATATTTGACACTGATGATTAATAAATCAGTTTGTTCTGGTAATATTGTAAAAACATATATATTTGCAGATCCGTACGCAGGATTTTCTTTAGGGGGGTTCGTTTGTGAGGATATCCATGTTTTATTTTCGTTTTCAACGTTATTCTAGTAAATTAGCGTCAATCCAAATTTGCATTTACGGACTTCGACAGATTTGGGGGGGGGGGGGTGCGTGCGCACCCTGCGTACGGGCCTGATTTGAGGAATATTAAAAAGACTAAGTAAACTGATTTCTACAGTATGGGTAGTTTATGGTTATATAAAAATCGACTGCAGAAATCGGAGACGGACTGTGTTTAGGATATTCACTATGTGTAACAGATAAGGACGGGAGTCAGCAGTGAGGCAGGATATATTCAACTCTCGCTAACACCTCATATCATTGTTTTAAGATTGATCATTGGTGCAGACCGCCTCCATTTGGTCTTCACATCCCTTAGACTAAGATATAGGGCTTTAAACAAATTAACAATGTTGTTTCGAAATATTTATATAGTTTAATGATCGAATGTCTATATAAATTCTAAATATATATAAATTGCATTATGGACTGTTCATGATCATAATAAAATCAGATAAACGTATTGTGCCATCCTTGTTGACATGCTTCTACGCTTTCTTATTTGTATGGTAGTTAATAACCCGATCTCGAGCTCAGCTTGGATGATAATGAGGTAAATTAATAATATCGTTAGATATACCTATAATTTGTAATTAACCGTTATCAACATACTGTTATTATACTGTAATTCCCAGTTGGTAGCTTCAGGGTACTCATACAGAATCTAATAAACATCTATTAATTACAGTTAGAAAATCGAAACATATACACGGTCAATGAAGGTCAACTGCTACATGTTGGTATTTACGAAATTTAATGTACCGTGAGCTTCTTTTCTCCTTGGTATAAATTTTTGTATTTTCATTAAATGAATATTTCGCAGATTCTAAAAACAGAAATCACGAGAAAAGCAAACCATAAAGGAATAGTGTTAAATGATGTTATTCATAAAAAGCGTGATCAACCGATCCTGTATGCTCAAACATAATCACGTTTCACGCTTGTTATACTGAGTTTGGTAATATTAATCACGCATTCAGCTTTCCTTTAGTAGATTTACAAATTGCCTATCACCTGTTTAACTGAGTTTAGTAGGGTTTTTATGTTTTGTTTAACGACACTATTAGAGCACATTGATATATCAATCATCGGCTATTGGATGTCAAACATTTGGTTATTTTGACACATAGTCAAGTGTGAGCCAGCCTCCAACGGGCTTGAGAGTCTGACGTTCTACCGATGGATTACCGAGGCTTATAAATTATTAGTAGATTTACACGCGGTTCTAAGCTCCCTATCCAAAACGACATATGTTAGGAAGATAACTGTGCATTCCTTTAATGAATGTCTGGTATCATCACACTTCTGAAAGAGATTCATGAGTACCTGGACTCTTCATACGACGATCCGTTTTCATAGTGATATAAATTAACTTGTCATTCAAATTCACTAGGTATCCTGTCGAATAGAATTTGTGACAAACGTGGAATTTGAATATAAACCTGAACACAAGTACAAGCAAGCCAAGACTCCAATAATAAACATTTCCGTCACAAAAATCATAATCATGTGATGTTCGTTTTAAATATAATAATATAACAAGGTACATAAATATTATAACTTTTAATGTCAAGTTTATTATTAGGAAAAATAATCTTTCAACTGCGTTATATTTTATGCAGTAGAAATTACTTTTTAAACTCACTGTAATCACATTTAAAGTTACTATGCCCGTACAAACTTTAACAATACAATGTATTTATTATAGTGTTTCATTTAGTGTTCATTAGTGTGTATATTAGCTATATGTAACATGGCATGGTACTAGGTGTATTTTGATTACAGTGTTTTTGTTTTAATGATCACAAAGTGTATTTGCATTGGCTTCACAAAGTAATGGTAGCCTGGAGCGATGAGAAACCGATATCAAATGTCAAAGCTCGCAGCATTATTTTGTAAAATAACAAAAACCAGCTGCTGCATAGGGGAAAGGATTCTATTAAGTTCATTCACTTTAATTCTTGGACATGGTGGGCATTTTGCAGTAAAGTCGGGCTTTCAGTTATGAAAAGGCCGGAGTGTCGTATTATCATAACAAGGTGTAAGTTATTTTTATAGAAAACAAACGTTAATGAACTTTTATTCATTAAAATTTTAACAAATACTGAATCCTAGTGGATTATCCTAAGATGAGAGAAAAGCATCAAGAAAACGATTTTTAACTGAAGTATCAGTTGTTCGTAATTTTTGTTTTACATTAATTTAAAACTTACTTTTAATCAGTAATGAAACGCCATTAATTTAAGATGTCTCGTTCTGTTTTTTGTTTCTCAACTTAAACCTATTATATAGCCATATAACACTATTGATAAGATATGGAATAAACGGGTGGCCTTTTAATAGTTGTGTTGAGTATTTGTTGTAAAGAAAGCCTTGTAACTTGTAAAATGGGTACTTTTATTTTAAGACAAACATGACGGTGAACATTGTATCCCAATGGAATGAAATTACATGGACATAGTATAGACATTCATATTTCTGGCGAGTAAAATAGTACGACCGATGTCTCTATAAAGCTATTTCGGCCTTAGTACTAGTGTTTTATGCTAGCATCGTCTATTTAGATTTTAAAGGATAACAAAACCATATAAGGTTGGTACTACGTTACAGTGCCTTATTCCAAATCTTCATTTAATGTTAGGCGTCGGTGATTTGTCTCCAAGCGAGTTCAGGATTGTATAGGTTTAGTGTTTTCTTCTACTCGTTTGATTTCATGTGCTGCTTTTATAACCTCAGATGAGTTCCTTCAGTGAATCCCACTGTTAGTTGAAGGTAGGCAAGGACGCGCCATAGTTTCTCTTCGAACATCAGTTTTCTGTAATCAAAAGTTCTGATTTTTTGCGTTGGAAAAGAGGCCACCATGAGGATGATCCAGCTTAAGTCAGGTGGAGGTATAACTTTAGACTGCAGTGGCCTGAATTACGTCTTTTAAATAGTAGTATGATACAGACTAAAGGCACGTGTATTCGACGTAGGCCTATATGATAGTTGCTCCCCTACTAGCCATAGTAGTGCTCAAATTACAAACATATTAACTCTACCCTTATGATTTCCTTCCATCAGAGAAAGCGTGTCTGTTATGAGTACAACGCGACGTCAAATCAAGTATCTGATATCAGCAAAACATACTCATTTAGGTGTCTTCACTTATTCATTTCTTTGTTCTTGGTATCGAGGACCTTTCTCAGTTGACGCCATTTGGCTTTCTCTCCATCTCTTTCTAACGATCTTGGATTTAATTTGTTTTGTAATCAGGCCAATTTTGTGTTGAAATCCAACCAAGTGATTAGATGAGCGAAAGGAAATACGTACTATTAAGTAAATGTCAAGTATTGTCTATGGGCTGCCAGAGGCTACCATCACCCACGTGACAGGGGAGATCATAAGGAGAGTGCTACACGGGGTTAACAAGACGCGTTCAAGAGTGTATGTAATTCCCACTCGTCAATACACGCTATCAGCCATTCCTTAGCAATTTTGACAGAATCCCAAAAAATATATATATAGTATATCTTATAACATAATTTGCAATTTAGATGGTATTTCACCAAAGGAATAATAAGCGTGTTTTCTGTTACATAACAATTTGTCTTTGAATAAATGCTACACGTATCACGTCTGGCAGCCATTTTAACTGTATTTTCTGATTTTTAAAGCTAGTTAGAGGATACTTTTCTGGTCAGCGATCTACACAATTGTCAAAAACTAATATAACTTAAGTCTAAGACCGTTGATAAACACGATTTAAGGCTTAAAATAAAAAATATAAATAATTTTTTAATGACTTAATTTTAATGTATGACTAAAGTTGTCTGATAAATACGGGCCCCGATGAAAGGAAGCTATTTTATTTAGTTTTTAAGTATATGCCTTACAAGTGTTGTCCTGATTCACACCAGTACAACTATAGTCAATAATGTAAAATTGAAACACCGATATTTTAAGTTGAACACGTGGTTTCAGATTTTCTGGACGTTCTGAACAGTAGGACTAAAACTGTTCATCACCAGTCAAGCAGGATACGCTCACCTTTTTCCAACATATGGTATCATGACTTAATTTTACCTATACTTCCCTTGAACTCTGTTTTGTGCAGAGATATGATTTTAATCGCGATAAAAGTTAAGTCGTTTAGAATGTCCAAATGTTATGTTCGTACTTTCATGCTAATGGATAAATAGTATAAGTTGTAGAAGCATCACGAGGGGTACATGTTAATTAATCAAAGTAATGCAAGTGAATAACGATTAGCAATTTATTAACGAATCTGTAACACGGGAACGCGAAAGAAGTCACTTGACAGTGACGAAATATAGTTCCATCGATAAAACAATTAATACAATAAC
>JAULBS010084155.1:0-18560 GCA_032355785.1 Symmetromphalus regularis | reverse complement strand
ATAAGACGTCACTGTAGATGATGCGTGATTGTGATGTATTTTCTTATTTGTGTTATTAATGTAATAAGACGTCACTGTAGATGATGCGTGATTGTGATGTATTTTCTTATTTGTGTTATTAATGTAATAAGACGTCACTGTAGATGATGCGTGATTGTGATGTATTTTCTTATTTGTGTTATTAATGTAATAAGACGTCACTGGGGATGATGCGTGATTGTGATGTATTTTCTTATTTGTGTTATTAATGTAATAAGACGTCACTGTAGATGATGCGTGATCGTGATGTATTTTCTTATTTGTTTTATTAATGTAATAAGACGTCACTGTGGATGATGCATCATCGTGATGTATTTGCGTATTTCAGACGGATGACCAGATACTGTTGTTACAGAACTGTTGGTCGGACCTGCTGTGTTTGGGAGTTAGCTGGCGGTCTATTGAGTACCCCGGTGAAATTGCACTCACAGGAGGCAAGACTCTTTCCCTGGAGAGAGCTCGGCTGCTTGGATTTGAGGATATTGCTTATAAACTGATTTCTTTGTCGGAACACTTTAGAAAACTTAAAGTGGACAAATATGAATATGTGGCACTTAAAGTTCTCTTGCTTATCTCGCCAGGTAAGTTGGGGTTTTATTTAGTTTGTATTTTGTTTGTTTTATGCAAGATTATTTCAAAGATTTTATTTTTGTAAATCTTGATTAAATATATATCTCTCTCCCACTCGGTTATTAAGTGGCTTGTTAGAAATCACACCATTTCTATTCAAAGTGATTCACCATTCTTTCTTTGAAATGTCAAAGTTCATTTCATTGATAGTGTCTGTAATTTCAAGCATGGATTCTGAGAATAATGGGATTTTTCAGGGTTTTAAGTAAACAAAATACTCAGTTCTTAGTTTTTAAGGTGTGCAGGTGCGATTGCACCTGTACAGCACCTGTAATTTCAATCAACATGTGATACACTGCTCTCATACCACTTAGAAATCACGCACCTAAATAATAATATGTGCTTTCTTACTGTTGTCAGCTCATTACAATATAACTGGTCTTCTACAAATATTTCAAACATATATTTACTTCTATATTGACTTCATAACCCATCATATCGTTGATCTATCAAAAGGAGAAACTAATAACTGGTATCCTTCTTTTTAATTAAACAACATTGCTGGATCAAGGGATGAATTATCCACATTCCTAAAATGGAACGTGGACTTGGACACTATCCAATACATGACTGAGAAACTTGAAGGAGTGGATATACTTGTGCCCACTACCATTACCGACTAGTCAGGCATAAAAGTCATACAATCCAGGTCGTATTTGCAAACAAATTAATTTTCTACTACAACCGAGTGCAACCAAGTTTTAAAAAAACAAAAATAAATAAAAACCGAACCTCGATTTTCAAATTGTTGATCGTCAAATGGCATGTTCGATACGCTTCCGGGGAAGAGATTTGGCAGTATGTATCACGCATGTGCAGTTAAACCCATCATATGTCATACCAAAATGGATGTGAGCACATTTCAAAATTGTGTCACGTCAATATTGTTCCCAGTTGTAACTGCTACAGTGTAACACTGCTATAAATAGATTGGCGGTGCCAGCATAGCTGCATGTTTTGTCCTGAATAAACCATGCTCAGTGAAGCATTAAGCAAACATTAAAATGCTGGTTGAAAACATCCAGTCAATACCGCCATGACAAGACAAAGGTTCAGGACTTTTGAATGGCTTGGTTTTTTTTGTTTCTCTATCTTTTTTACCTTTAAATTTAATATTGTTAAAGAATTGTCATCAAAATTCAACAAGATTATAACGGCAGTGTCAACTGAAAAACCATTAATCAATTTAAATTAATGTTTCAACTATTAACACTGCAACACAGAAACAACCTAATAATATGCATCAATGTATTGGTCATTGGGTTGATCTGACGAACAGTGGTGACAAAAAAATATCACCTATAATAATAATAATAAACAACCCCCACCCCTAGCAAAAACACAACATTAATTATTATTATTGATTAGAACCACATACATCTAATCCAGTCATTTTATCTTCCAATAACATTAGAAGAAATTTTACCCCTATTCGTTGTAATATGAATAATATTTTTTGA
Source organism: Symmetromphalus regularis (assembly GCA_032355785.1). Classification (NCBI taxonomy): domain Eukaryota; kingdom Metazoa; phylum Mollusca; class Gastropoda; order Neomphalida; family Neomphalidae; genus Symmetromphalus; species Symmetromphalus regularis. The sequence continues at coordinate 16,431 of JAULBS010084155.1, read as the reverse complement.
GTTGGCCTCAAATGTTTTTTATTTGACATCACAAGGTAGTAACGATGGTCAAGAATGCAGACGAACTGCACAGAGAATTAATTGGATAACTTTTTTTCAAAATGTTTGTTACTTCCGAAAGCCGATTATTTTGATTAGTGAAAATTGGTAAATTTTCAAATCTATTATTCATCATAGTATTATTTACATGTTTATAGCACATTTTTAAATTTGGAGCAACATGTTACTTGGTTAACGTTTGATGTTTGTTATGACAGCGAAGACTGCATGTGGACATGTGGAGCTCGTGATATTGAGATATAGCCATTTCTGCAAAGAGCACGAAAAGACAACAGACAAGAATAGTAGACACATGACCATACAACCAACCCCTACTCTTTTGTAAAATCTTTATTTAATTTTTTGTATTTCAGATGTTAAGGGCTTGAAGGAACCGAACAAAATAATGGAGCATCAAGAGAAGTTATCTGAAGCCTTGTTCACATACACAGGTAGCCATAGCTCACAGCTTCCACTCAAGTATGGAGAAATGTTGTTGCGTCTCCCCGAACTCGCACGCATCAGTTTTATTGGCAAAGAGTTACTACTCAACCGTCTCCCAGCAAACATGACTTCTTGTGGATTGCTTGTTGAACTGTTGAAGGGAGAGAATGCAGCCAAAGATATGTAACAAAGGGAGATAATGCAGTCAAGTGTGTAAGGGGGAGAATATTGCAAGAAATATGTAACAAATGGCAAGAATGGAGTCAAGAATGAACAGGGGGAAATGCAGCAAAGTATGTTTAACAAAGGGATAGAAGGCAGTTACTATGGGAAAGAATGTAATCAGAGATTTGTGTATAGCAGAGATAATGAAGCAGTGATGTATAACTTTGAAGGAAACAGAAACAGTATTTGTTTAATGACAAATGCACACATTGTTTAATCAGTGGCTTTTAGACCTGTGTCAAACACATGGTCTACATAATAGGTTACTCTTTTAATAGATTAGCAGCAAGGGATCTTTTATATGCACTTCCCAACAAATATGTCAGCACATGTTGATAAACCAGTAACACACCACAGACTGGATCTAGAAACAGTCCAAAAAGGAATGGGAATGATTCGATGACCCATCATACTTCCTGTGGATGCTTTACCTCAAAGCTCCATCCTGCTAAAAGAGAAATATAGCAGAAGATGTGATATATGGGAAAGAATAAAGAAGTTTAACCAAGGGAAATAAATCAGTACTATTAACTAAGGGAGAGAATCCAGTTAAAATAATAATAATAATAAACAACCCCACCCACTCCAGGTAAAATATGTGTAATTTGGGTTGAAAATGGAGCCATGTAACTGCTTTGTTTGAGGTGCAGTTATCAAAATAGATGTGGACAATACTAAACTGATGCTGGGATTGTGAACATTTATTACCAGAAATAAATAAAGCCAGATACTGAAGCAAATAATTTATTTCAAAGAAGGAACCAAAAGAGGTAGATAATTGATCTGAGCTGTTTGTGGTGTTAGGTAATTTTCACAACTGACAACTTCGTGAAATATTTCAGTTTATTTCTCATTTCTTTCAAACTGTTTTAGCCTAGTACTAGTAGTAGCTGTTCTTCTCTTCTGTGATTTCTGGGTCGGGAAGTGATGTATATTAATATTGTTCCTTCTTCATAACTGAATAGTGTTTGTTATATGTCTGAAGAGGTGTTGAGCGAACGTTTGTTATTCCTCTTATTTATTACACTTGTTTATTACGCACAAGAATTTGCCACCTTACTAACATTAAATTTGTTAAATGACCACTGAATATTGGAAGTGATTGGTGTCTCACAGTGGAGTTGCAACACATCTACAGTTTGAGAGAAGAAACCATAACCGCAGTTTGAGAGTGATCATTTTCCAGTTAGTACCATGTAAGTACTGTTACTATTCATGTACCAGTATCAGTTATGAGCACTGGTTGGAATGTGGAAAAAAAGGGAAAAAAAGAGAAGTATCTGTTCATAAATTTTATTTATTGAGATTAAGATGAAAATAATTCATCAAGATATCCAACACTCACTCTGAATAGGATTTTGTCTGAGCAAATTAACAAATGAAAGTTTATATATTTATTTTAAAACATTACTGGTATTGAAAAAACCATACAATTTATTTTTTCACCAGTTACTAAACATTTATGTATTTGTTTGCCAGTTACTGATTTTTTTTTGGCCAATCTGCTTAAAATTTAGCAGTTGTTTAATTTTAGTACCTATAGATATAAGGCATTTCCTTGATATCTTGACTCAGTAGTTCAGAACATGGCTAAGCTTACCATGGGTCAATAGATTATTACAAAAACTAACTAAATCATTTACAGATTAACCAAGGATAAATGTCAAAATAATTTGTAATAACATCTATAAATAATAAAATAAAATCTTATATTTTGAGCTTCTGTACAGCTATTTCAAATAGAAATATTTTGCTAGTCCTTTTCTTTTGCGATTTCTATTTTTTTTTTTTTTTTTTTTTTTTGCTTTTCGTGAACAAAGGATATACAGTGAGACCTCGTTTATCCGGACTCCAGTAATCTGGAAACCCTGTCTTACGGACGGTCATTCAATAAAACAAAATCCCACACTGTAAATGTATCTGTTAATCTGAAAATTTGGTTTCAGGAACCGGACAGTCATAAACAAAAAAAATGTGTGAGAAATAAAGACAGTTTCCTCCATTTAACTGTACACCACATATTTCTTTAATATCAAACAGAAGAGAAAAGAAGTGATCACTGATGATGCAAGCCTACAAAGGGTTTCAAACCACAGTTTTCTTAACGCTTATCGGGTGCTTATTGTATGAGTGCTAGTTAGCACAACTGTTGTTTTACAGTTTCCTTGATTTTTACAACAGTTAGTTAAGGTTTTGTGTATTTATTTTAGAAGAGGGGCAATAAATAACATATTGAATTGAATTGAAAATTGTGTTCGTGCTAATACAGCAATGAGATTTATGCATGTTGGCCGAACCCAAAGTTAAAATGTTAATAAATATTGTTTATGTACTAAATAAAATTCTTATATTTCTGTTCATAGTTTTTTTTCTTAATTTATTTTTCAAGGGAGATTACTGCCAATGTTTGAGTAGTACGGAACTTCTTTAATACGGACACATTTCGGAAAGATGATGCTGTCTGAATAAACGAGTTCTCACTGTATACAAGTTAAGTGTGTCATTTTGTCTCACTAGCTTTGTCTTAGTTCTGGCTAAACTTTTACATTCACCAAATTTTCATTTCATCTTCCAAATTTTCCTCTAATTAAAAGTAAAGTTTGTTTTATTTAACGACGCCTCTAGAGCACATTGATTTTCATCGGCTATTGGACGTCATACATATGGTCATTTTGACATATGTCTTTTAGAGGAAACCTGCTGCCGCCACATAGGCTACTCCTTCTGATAATGCACCGTCCCACAGACAGGACAGCACATACCACGGCCTTTGATAAACCAGTTGTGGACCACTTGTTTTCCTCTAATTAATTCACAGAGAGATGCATTTTTCATTCATTATTTCTAATAACGCAACACATCTTTTTTTTTCTCCCCAAACAAAACTGCTGTTACCATGTTATTTATGAATTGTCTTTGATAATGTGTTAAAAAATGTAGGGACCACAAATGTAACTATTATCTATTCACAATGCATGTTTTCTGTGTCTCAGATTTCTTTTTTGCTGGGGGTGGAGGTGGCAGTTCAAATAAATAAATTTTCTATGTTTCAACATGTCTTAGGAACTGTGGTAGATGTTAAATAGCAAATGCATTTTAAGTTTAATATATTTTAGAAGGATGGAATTTCGGTGTTTAAGTATGTTTCACATGTTTGTTTGGTGTTTTGGACTTGGAAGCAATCTGGTCATCATCAAAATCTTTATCAAGTCTAAACAGCTTTGTTCATTTCTACCATTTTCATTTTATAATCTTAAATTAATTGATAATCAAGCCTTTTTCAAGTCTAAACAGTTTTGTACATTTCAGCCCTTTTCATTTTATAATCTTAAATTAATTCATAGTGAAGCCTTTTTCAAGTAAACAATTTTACAGGTTACAGTCATGTGATGAACAGATATAAATGAACATTTGTGGCCCCTTCTGAGAAATGAGACCTTTGCTTGAAAGCTGTTCAGTGATCATAAATAACATTGGTCATGTACAGTATTATTCATTGATAGTAAGTGGAAGATGGAATCTCAAGAAATACCTGCTTGCCTAGGTGACTGGTATCTTGTGGGACACTTTTCTCCACCACCGTCTACTGTTTCTGCTTTTTATGCTCCAAACATACAGATAAGGATCACTTGAACAGATATTAGGCCAGGTGACCAGAAAAAAGGTGTCAGGTCTAAATTTTTTATAGATTATACTAAGATAAGTGCTATATTCCATTTAGTTTTGACCATTGTTGAATTATTGGAGAGTTTATGTATTACACATAAATGTATATTTGTTTTTTTTATAATAATGTATTTCATTGTAAATATACATTTTCATTCATTGTTAAACTATACATTTGTATCATTGTGGGTTTTTTCATGTGTCAGCTATTGATATTTTGCTCATATGTACAATGCTATGTAGTTGTATGTTAAATGTGTTTAATTGTATTACTGACACGGTGAGGTGTAGAGAGCAGAGGTCGTCATTTACCATTATCTCATTATTAATATGATAATTAATGTAAAATTTTAGATTCCCATTTTTTCTAAAGCATCTAGATTTGTTTTTAAATTGTATACATAATACTGTAATCAATTTATGCATGACAAGTTGTATTTTACTGTATGTACTTCCACTTAACTGTATTGACAAAGTTATCCACAGATTAGTGAGCATTGCTTTCTGGGATATGGTGGGCACAGATACCTACTGGTCCCTCCCCATTTTTGTTAGAAATGTTTTCCTTCATCTTGATGCTATTTATGGGCATTTTCTCAGGATAACTGCGGTTTGTGTCCTACATGTAAGCATTCCTAGGTTTTGTTTGTATATATAATTGTTTTGTAGTAATATTTAACCACAAGGTACTTAACATCTTTAACCCTTCATTTTGCCTTATTAACCCTACCAGTCGAGGTCAGTTGCTCATTTTCTTCTGAACATTTCAAATAATATGGTTTAAAAAAACAATACATACTGAGCCATTGAAATTGTTCACTGGTACCAAAATCTAATAGCATTTGTGATATAAGCCGTGGTTATCTTGAGAAAAGTCCTATCAACAGTGAAAAGTCTGCATACTAAGTCAGCATCAATATTTGTTTTTTTCTAAATTATTCACTTATAGGTTTGCAACAAACAAAATGATAGGTGTTAACTTGGAGTGCACTATATATTTGAAGATAAAAATCTGGTTTCCTCCAATTTTAATTTATTTTTGTTGTCATCCCTAAAAAAATGTAAAAGTGAAAAGTTATGATGATTAAAAATGTGATATTTCTCAGTCTCATGCATTTAACAACTATCAGTTAAACAATGGGTAAAATTCAGGGAGGTCAACTGCGATAATTTTTTCATGTTCTGTAAGTGAAAAACTAGTAAATATATCTATAGTGATGTCTTCTACCATAATGTCCTGGCATCTTCCCCCATTTGTTATATGCTTGGTTCATTTTAGAGTCCCCCATAAGAAATTTTAAAGTTTGTTTGCATTTAAATTTCACATTTTTTAAGGATGACGTTTAAACATTAGTGTTCTATTCAATTTTAACATATAAGAAATTTTTCAATTGGTTATTTTGACCATGTTGACACTTTTTGTTTTATTCACATGTAATGTTTGCACATGATAACCTTGACACAATTAAAGTTTTACAACATTCCTTCATTTCATTGGTGACACTGATTTACATCAACTCATGAATTAATGTTCTAGGTCAGTTCAAAACTGCCCTTGCCCTTGGGCATTTTGATTAATTGCTTTTTTAAATCACTAACAGAGCCTATGAATTTGGAAATATAAAAACATGACCACAAGCCTCTATGGTGTAGGGATTACGCTATTAGACTTAAGCTGGTAGGCAATGGGATCAAATCTCAGTCAAGGAATCTTTAATCTCACTACTGGCACTAACCCAGAGTGAGTGCTCCGCAAAGCTCAGTGGATAGGTGGACATCATTTACACTGAACAGTGATTCACAGCTGATTTATCAAAGGCTGTGGTTTGTGCTATCCTGTCTGTGGAATAATGCATGTAAAAGATTCCTTGCTGCTTATCTGTAAGAGTAGCAACATTAGTGTGGTGGCAGTGGGTTTCATCTCTCCTACTAACACTAACCTCTGTCCTGGGCAGATAGCACAGACAGCTGAGTTGTGTGTCCAGGACAAAATAAGGACAAAAATAGGTACAACCTGCCAACCAATATGTGACCAATTCTTTATACACATTATAAAACTGGAATTAATGTGTTTAAATTTGTACTTATTGAAATGGAAGTGTATAGTACCATTTGTTTGCAATAGCATGATGCATCATTTTCTTGTATTTAAAATACACACATTTTAAAGGAGGAAAGATTATCAGCAATTTGACAGTTTTCATAAAATACATTTGTAAATTCATAACTTATAAACATTTACATTTACTTTTTCTAGAATGAAATCAAAAATATTGTGCAATGATTTTCTAATTTCTTATTTAATAGTTACGAATGTATTAGAATTTTTGTGCATTAATTTCATAATGATCTCAAAATTGGTATTTGTGGTTTGCTATTACAGGATAAAACAATTCAATTTTCTGTCCTCGGTGAAATACTTTTTTAAGCTTTAGATAAAAGAAATTATTTTATTAGTGTTCAGCTAAACTATTGACATGTATTACTTCCTTCTTTAATTAAAATGAGACTTAAATAGAAATTATAAATGTATTGAAATAATGAGTTTAACATTTTATTCTAGGGGTGACTATTGCAGCCAATTTAACTATTGCAATAGTATTGGGAACAAATAATTAATAATAATAAACACCAAGTTTAGTTTGCTTTATTTTACTTTACAATGTTTATTGTTTTCAATTCTTGTGCAGAAAAAACATTTTGCTTTATTTTACTTAACAATGTTTATTGTTTTCAATTCTTGTGCAGAAAAAACATTTTGCTTTATTTTACTTAACAATGTTATGGTTTTCAGTTCTTGTGAAGAAAAATCAACGTATCAACTTGCTGCCACACCTTCGATTTTCCTTTTGAGTTGGAAATTATTGAAAATTCTCCGTCTAATGTGCTCCATGCACATGCAGCCATAGTTCAAAGAATAAACCAGTCCTCCCTGAATTCTGCAGAAAAATTTATTAAATTCCGCTGTAAAACTAGATATATTCTGCGGTAGGAATTGGGAAATTCAGCCGCAAATTCTGCAACATAAAAATTGAAAATAATACTTACAAATTTACACAAGATTAGTTCCAATTTAAATTCCCATGATATCACCAGGGTTCTTAAATAATCCATTAAAACAATTTATACATGCTAATATCGTTGTTATATATTAAATAAAATAAAATGAAATGACAGACTCCTATTTCCTATTCGTGAAACTTGTGTAATTTATTTCCAACGAGTTCAGCATTTTCCATAACCTAAATAACTAACAACCACTCTGTAACACTTTGTGTGTTCAGGAGGGCGAGCGTTTGCTAATAATTTCCCTGGTTACCATCGTCTTCTATCACATAACATTTATAAATTATTAGGCACAAAAACCTATCAAGCAATTGAAAGGGAGCGCTCGCCTTTCTGTGGCGTGTTCAATTTGTTCTGCGTAGACCGAAACAATCGACAGTTTCGAAAGAAGTTATGAGCAGTAAACATCTAAACCATTTAATACGTTGCCTACATTAAAGACAAACATTTTCTAACTCAGTGATTCAGTTTATTTTTTCAAAAATATGACGTTTATATTCATTGTGACGTGATATAAAAAAAAATCTACAGTGTAAAATTACAAATTCTGCAAGTTTTCTGCATGAAAAATGATTTTCCGCGTACATACAAGAATTCTGTGCTGTGATGCAAATTCTGCAAATTTCTCCGCATCTGCAGAATTATGGAATTCAGTGGGGACTGATAAACATTCCTTCACTTGTACGGAGCCTCTATTATATTCAAATCTCATTTTATTTTATACCGGTAATAATGAATATAATTCTTGATTTGTGCTTAAGCTTTATGAAATGCTTTACTAGAAAATGTATTTAATAAATGTATGTTAATTATTTTTAGTCTGAACATGACATGAATGTTATTGTGTAACTTTGTATGCAGCTGTTGTTAGGCGATCGATCACGTCCATGTTTTTCACTGTAATACAAGAACAGAGATGACAATAATCTATATGAAAGACTACAGGGAGGTAATAATAAAACATTAAATTATCATCCGATTCATCCACTCCAGTCTGAAACGATTGTGAATAAAACACAAAAAGGTGTTATAAATATATTATTTAAGTGTTATTCAGAGGGTCTGAGGATGGGGTTAATGTTACAGATTATTATTTTACCAACAATCTAATTTTACCATGTGTCTGCATCAGGACTGATAACTTGTTACTCTTACAAAACGTGTTTCCGTTATAAAAAACTGCACTAGTCATCGTGCTAGTGGGTTAGTGTTTATGAATAGAGCTGTAGTCTCAGGTATTGAGTTAGTAGATCTGTTGAATACTAGTTCAGTATCAGAGTTGCAAGTAACAGTTACTGTTTTGTCTCCACTCATCAAAATGTTCCATATCAAACCATTTGTGCCGTATCTTAAAGAAAATCTTCCTGTCGGACAGTTTGACAGGCACATTTTAAAACTAGTATACATCTTATGTGTGATGTTTATTGTTTAATTTAGCCCAATTAGTGTAATATACATAAGCTGCATTGAAATGGTTTTACATAGAACGGTTGTTTTTCACTTAAAAGTTAATACACCAGTGTCAGGTACGATGACTGAAAAAATGTAATTCATAACTGTCAAATTTTATAAAATGACAGTGTCTTATGACCAGCTCCTTATATCCAAGCTTGAAGTGTTAAATTTGACTATATAAAATCAGACATTTTAAAATTGTTCTCTCACATCTCTCTGTCAGTGTTTTAATCTAAATGCATGTCGTGAATCAGTCCCATATGTGGAGTTATTTATTGACAATGTCTCTGTGAGATTACACAATTTAATTACAGTTTTGTATGTCTGGGTTATTGATGGGTTATGGAAATGGGTCATAAGCATTGGCAGGGCCAGATTTACATCATAGGGAGCCCGGGGCACTTCAGGTTTGGGAACCCCTCACCATAGAAATTAAATTAACTTGAATGAATGGAACTAATTTTATAATTATTACTTTGTTTTTATAAAGGAAGTCCCAGACCCGGAGGGCCCTTCTGAAGGGGCGCTCGGGGCAGTTGCCCCCTTTTAAATCAGTCCCTGAGCATTAGACATTTTACATTTTGATAATTCTAGGTTAACACCAGGTAAAATTGTATGTATGACTTGTATAAACTTAATGTTGAGGTAATTTTTTCTCTGAGTTTTCAGCACGTTCTGTAAACCTGTTTTAACCTTAGGTGTTGATATTATTTACTGTCATGAAATCTAGACATATAAAACTGGCTGTTAAAGTGTGGACTCAAGTCTCAAATTCTAAATCTGCAATTTGTCAGACATTAAAAATCTAGATTTAAAATTTTAATTTATGTTTATAATTTTGGTGTCTGATAATTAATGTACTGTGATTGTTTTGTTATATTTTCAATAAATTATTAAAGTCATGTCATATAATCCTATTTTGTGTTTTTCATTACTAATGAAAGTTTTAATATATATATATATATCAGTTCAGGTGTGCATGGCTTTCTGTATTTAAAAATAATACTTTTATTGTTATTTCTTAATAATATAGTTTTCATTAGTTTTTCTATTTGTATTTTAATTATAATATTTAAAACTAAAACAAAATCATTAAAAAAATATATTCACTGTTTAAAGTGTTTCATTATTAAGTAGTGGTGACTGACATGATCTGAAGTAGTGTTACATTATAAGTAGTGGTGACTGACATCATCTAAAGTAGTGTTACATTATGAGTAGTGACTGACATGATCTAAAGTAGTGTTACATTATGAGTAGTGGTGACTGACATGATCTAAAGTAGTGTTACATTATGAGTAGTGGTGACTGACATCATCTAAAGTAGTGTTACATTATGAGTAGTGGTGACTGACATCATCGAAAGTAGTGTTACATTATGAGTAGTGGTGACTGACATCATCTAAAGTTGTGTTACATTATGAGTAGTGGCGACGGACATGATCTAAAGAATAAGACAGTCTTTTGGCACTCACACAATTTTCATTTAGGTCACACTTCTTCAATATTTTGGATAACAGATTTTTGAAAAAATATTTCCTAGGCTTCAGTAAATTTAAAAAGAGAAAATTGTTGTGACTTGTTTTGACTTGCAGAAAAGCATATTTCCAGTCATTAACTACATGTGACACGCTCACTTAGCTTGCAGCCCACATTAGTTTAATTAAATATTCTACTGGATACGTAATATCTTGACAAAATTAGTAAATTCACAACAGTAAAATGTTTCTTTTTTTATTGACTTGTTACTGGTTCTAATGTGATAGGTGGGAAATTTAAAATAAAAACAGACTAAAAGGAAATTTTATTTTTATTCTATTTTAATTAAAATGCATTGTATTAAAAATATGTTTTGCCTTAAAAATAATGTATCTTTGCTGTTCAGTGTTTGACTGAGTACATCAGATACGCAATCTTTAATACTCTGATTGTTTATTGTGAAAATGTGATGGTGATCGATCCAAAGTACAGTATAACTTATTTCATGAAAAATTTCAACAGAAAAAATAATTACGTTTTTATAGTTATCTGAATGTCTCGTCAGATTCCAATATGGCTGCCATATTGTTGGGTGGGTTTTTTGTGTTGTCAATCTTATAATCCCATATATATGATCAGTGTTTTAATGTGAATAATGTACGTCATGTATACACAGTGTGTGTTGTCTGGCAATACAGCCTAACATCAACTCTTGGTACAATCATGTAATTTATTGTATATATTAATAAATGTAAAATGTTTTATTGTGATTTTGTCATGTATAGATGGGCATTGAGAAGTACAGTGTGTTTACCAGAGATCAAATGACTATCACATCGTGGGTAGAGGCTCTGCACATGTTTGTCTGAAAAGAAAACATTGTCTGTTTAACGAAACCCCAGAACATTGTTTATTCAGTGGCTATTAGGTGTCAAACACACAGTATTTGTGACTCAGTTTTCAGAGGAAATGATTTACCACCACTTTCTGATTAAAGACAGGATATGACATAAACTGCCATTGTTACTCCATTTGGGTGTCACTGGTTGGAACAGAAAATAGCCCAAATGGATTTGCTGAAGGGGATCCATCACACCTCAGGCAAACACTCTTATTTAATTTACATCCCACACCCATTTATCTGCTTTGTTCACATGCAGGATTGTACTGAGACATTGCATGGATGTTCACCATCGTTTTACACCCTGTTCTCATCCACAGATCTTGATCAGATGCTTTAAATAGTGCAATACTGGACGTCCTCGTAAATAAAACTGGCATTCCTCAAATGGACCTTGGTTCATTCTTTGGAAGCGCCATGGTGGTTGACAACATGTCCCAGATGAAAGGACGAATTACTGCTAAGCTTAGTACTTGATTATAACTGACGGTCTCATTTTCATCTGTAATTATTTTCACCACTTATTCCACTTCTACCCCAACCATGCAGTTAATATTCAACAGCACAACATACACATAATGTTTACAATATCTTTATTATTATTTATTGCAACACCTTGTCAGAAGTTAATTATAAAGTCGTTACACCTGCCTACATCCACTGAACGTTCAAGCACACCACCATGGGTGCTAGCTCCATTTTTAGAGAAGTTTCAAAGTTGAGATCGGACCCAAGGAGAGAATAGGATAGAGGAGACTATTGTGGTATTATTACTATTCATTTACTAGGGGTATTAATGGGTTAAATTTAATTTTTATTGCCTATCTGAAAGTGGAAATTATAAAAGTTTTTTTTTTATTAGCCTTAATTATAAAATATCTTACTTCCCTGACTTCTACTGTATATACAAGTCCTATATCAATTTTTCTCAGTAAAACCCATTTCTCTCAAATGCAAGAATATCGATCACACTTGTAATAGATGCCGATAGTGTTGGTTATTTTGGAAATTAACAGTATATCTTTAACTCCCTAAGGAGGTTGTAGATAGTCTACACTGTTGTCTGGACCTTTTGCATTTGTCTTTTGAAAGTGTGTTAGAATATAGCGAGGAAGGTCTTCATTGACACTAGTAATTGGACAGGTTTATTTATCGAAAAAACCCATTCAATTTAGAGACGTTGCATTTTAGGAAAGTAGCAGAAGCCTTGGTTCTAAACATTCCCATGGAAGTGTTTATCTTAATGTCTTGATATGGTAGTGACGATCATGTGAACTATTTTGACAGGTTTTAGGTAAAAAGATGTCTTGGTTCTTGTTGACCTGACACAACTAATCTCCCTCCACTTGCATCTGTGTATCACTGATAAAAAGTAAAAATACATCATTTGACAATCTGTAAAAATCTATCAGTTCCCCCAGAATTCCGCGGTAAAATTAGCTATTTGCTGCGGTAAGAATTGGGAAATTCCGTGGCAAATTCTGCAACATAAAAATTGAAAATAACACTAATTTACACTAAAAAAAAAAAGGTTCCCAGTTCCAATTTAAATTCCTATGATATCACCAGGACTCAGTAGTCAAACCAAATCGTTAAGAAATATGTCATATTGGAGTCGCTGGTTGTGATAGAGGAATACAAACGAAACAATTTATGCATGCTAATATCATTATCATATATATTAAATAGGATAAAATGACAGAATCTTATTCCGTATTTGTTAAATTTGTGTAATTTACTTCTAACGAGTCTTGGTCAGTAACCCATGGCGTGTTCAGGAGGGCGAGTGCTCCCGAACAATTTACCTGGTTACCATCGTCTTCTATCACATGTTTAAATTACTAGTCACAAAAACCAGTCTATCACGTGAATGGGAGCGCTTGCCCTCAACGTCTCACCAGTGGCGTGTTCTATTATTTTGTTTTGCATAGACGGAAACAATCGACGGTTACCAAATGTAGTTATACATTTAATACGTTGCGTTCTTTAAAGAAACAACTTTCTAACTCGATGCTTCAGTTTATTTTTTCCAAAATATGACGTTTATATTCACTTTGATGTGATCTTTTTAAAAATCCATAGTGTAAAATGACAAATTCTGCAAGTTTTCTGCATGAAAATTGATTTTCCGCGGACAAACGATAATTCTGAGCTATGATGCAAATTCTGCAATTTGTTCCGCGAAATTGTGGAATTCAGGGGGCACTAATCTATAGAAGAGACTGAAACCAAAATTAATTGTGTAACACTTGTTTATAAATTTGTTCAAAAAGCAATTATTCCACTGTTAATCGACTTTGCAGTAAAATTATTTGACCTTGGTGAAACATTTAGAATAAAGATGATCAGTATGGTAAACCAGTGTTTAAAGCAGCTGAATAATAAGCAAAAACAGGTGTTTGCCTCTTTTCTTGTGTCAACAGTTCAAAGAATAAACAATGTGTTTACCAGTTCTTTTCTGTGGATGATGGAAAGATAATACATATCATCAATTAAATGATATGGTAAACGGGTGTTTACCAACTCTTTCCAGTCAACTTGGTTTAGTCCAATCTCCTGTGTATACTAAAAACGTGTTCTAGTGCTAGTGAAGAGCATTGCAGGCTTCCACAGGTTTAATTCACCGGGATGTCTTTCAGACATACACTAGTTGCAGAAGTCTGCTGGTCTTGCTGCAGTAGAGTTGGATTCATTTAATGTGATGACGTCGTAGAGAGCATTCATTGGGGGGTTCTGTAAGTGGCACAGTAATCTGTGTCAGAGGCATTGCTTCCCAGGTGCCCTGGAACAGAACCGTGAATAATATATGAAAATCTTCCTTTGGTGTAACTGTAATTTTAACAATTTTGTGCTCGTATAAAATTAAATAAGTTTGAAAACTGTGCTACATTTATAATTACAAAGTTTTCTTGCAGAAGAAATGCGTATTATGTGTCAGAAACATTTATCGGTATACCTAGTTTCTAAGCCTATCCGTGTGATCACAACGCCACAGTTAAAGAGGTGTCATCGATCTTATCTTTGGTGATAAGATTACCAAAAGTAAAGGGTACCAGGACATACTTGCACAAAAGGAATAGCCAGAGTTTCACTTACACAAAGTGCTATGGTGTCATTAAACAATTCTTTCCCAGATGGAAAAATAAGCTAGTGGGTGGCATCCGTTTGTGGTGATGACAGTTTATAAAAGTGAAGCTCTGTATAAAAACAACGTGCTCACTGAAAAATGTTACACAATACAAAGGTATTTTTTTAATTAATCTTTACTAGTAGCTATATTTTGTAAAAGTATCTGTTTTGTTTTATCAGTTTCTATGTTTAAGATTTATATTCCTGATAAGGTACTGAATATGATAAATATTGAAACTCACTGGAAAGCGTTCTCCGTTAGACTGGTTGCACTGCATCGAAAGTGGCGAGGTTGTATAAAGATACTTCAACAGATGCACATTGAGGGGAGTCCAGTCTATAGAATTATAGTTGTCGGCATTGCCTTTCTTTTCTGATGTTGGCATGTCTTCCATTCTAAAACAAAATACTGACAAAGATGTAGTCATCTTCCTTACGTTTAGGATAGACTGTCCTTTGCGGACGTAGTGAATATATTGGTTTCATGCATTCTCATTGGGTTTAACATAGAACTCAACTACAAATATAATGACTACTATAAACACTGCATTTGCAAAATTTATACATTTTAAGTAGTCTTATTAAAAATAATAGTAAAAGCTGTTTTATTAGAAATATATTAAAAGGGACAATAAAATTTGGATCGGGTGTTTTAAATATATGGACGACGAAATGGGTGATTTAAATGATGTTAAACTGGATATACTCCTAATTTGTGATATGCATGATGGAAAAGACGGGGATTCGGACAGGGTATATCTTAAATTTCTTGTAAGACTAAGATAAAAGAATAGTGCAAAACTAAATTTAACTGAATATGTACAAGACATGGCACTGCATTCTCTGAGACCGAGAATTAAACGACTGAGATCTACAGTGTCTTCTGGAAAGGTCAGTCAACGTTGGATAGTTTGAAATTCGATTTGCAGATATCTGCAGCACAATCGTTCTTTAACACACGAATTAATAAATACATTTAAGCATTGTGTTCAAAGAGGAATATGTTTTGTGCCTAATAACACTTGTGCATACGAATTGTATCTTACAGAACTACGGAATGGTACGCTCGGCTTGCGAAGATGAGATGTTTGCAATGGTTACTTACTTGTTCATGAACTCAAAGAAGCTGTCCAGGGCTTGGGTGTCAACAGAACTCTTGCAGACCTCTAGATTTGACTTGGGATAGTAGTGAACATAGTTAACGCACATTTCATCCCTGATAGAGAAACCTCCCTGAAAACACAAGCTTGTGCTCACTCAGTGCTATTTGACTTTTTAGTGTAAAATCTCAAACGAAGACAGGTGAACTATTAGTTACTTATACTACACAACGTGTTAAAGATGATATATTCGGTAAACTATAAATACATCACCATAAATCAACCATTCATAATAACTTGCTATCTTGTGTTACAAAATGCGCTGCCATGTTATACTAATGATTTGAAGGCGTGGATTTAGAGCCCTCCGTTCCCATTTTTAATTTAAATGTTTACTTGTTTAATTGTATCACTCCCCGAACATAATTTAAGCCATCCACCATATTCTGGATTCGAACCCGACTTGCAATACTTTATTCAGTTCTATTCTATTGCAATGAAAAAACTGGCAGTATTTCTATTCAAAATAATGTGAAATTAATGTAACTGTTTTCTAAATATTATATTTAGCAGAATCAATCCCAAAACAACCCTTATTAGAACATTTTACTACTGACCATCTTTCAAAAGCAAGTTTGTTGTTAATTGGAAGTGTCTAATAGCATGTTTATTTTAATAAGTTGAATTCTGTAGATGTTTCCAGTTAGTTCAATTTATATATTGTACACATACATGCACATACACAAACATAAACAGACACACACACACATATATACACACACACATATATATGTATACACACACACACATATATATGTACAACACACACACGTGCACACACACATATATATATATACACACATATATACACACACACATATATATGTACAACACACACACATATGTACACGCACACACACATATATA
>JAULBS010084154.1:0-34186 GCA_032355785.1 Symmetromphalus regularis | reverse complement strand
TGTGTTTTTTGGTAAAGTCAGTTGCTTCTTAGTATTAGCAGTACCCCCCCCCCCCCCAATATGAATTTCGTTCCAACGCCACTGCATTTTAATTTTAATTTCATTGAAATTTTCAGTTTTTCTAAGAAAAAGAGAGGGGTTGTGTCCCCTCGGGATTTACGCCCATGAAACTAAGCATGCCTGTTGTGGGCATAGCCTTTGACTTCGCCAGAAAGTTCTGTCTTAGACCGGGTTGGGGAAGGGGAGGGGGGAATTAAAGGCGATGTATAGTATTTATGGAATAACAATTAGAGTATGGGAGATGGGAAGGGGATTGGCTTAATAAGGCGGGGTTCAGGGGCTGACTAGGTTGATGGTTGCCGTTACGGACTGAAGGGAGTCCGGATTCCCCGGAAAACGCCTCAGGTCCGGCTCTGAGTTTGTAGGAATAACGTAAAGTTAATAGGCCAAAATAAATGAATTGACTGCATGCTCGGTCGAAAACTAATATAATTTAATATAATAAGGAAGAGAGAATCAGACTATTTAAAATATAAAAATTCTTCTTGTTTTTTGTTTTCTTTTTAAAGAAAAGACGTTTTTGACATTATATTTTGAAAGAAGGTCTAAAAGTTTCTTTAAAACCATATCAATTTGGCGTTCAGTAATATATGTTTTTCTTTATATAGTTAATAGGCCAATAGCTCACCCTGTCCCCCATGACCATGTGTCCCCTTTTTGGGACAGTGGCCCATGGCAGGCATGCTTGGTGCAGGTATTTTGTCTTTTCCTGTCTGTTGGGAAATTAGATAATAAAACTCATTTGATATAAATCAATTGTTCACCTTCTATATGGATTTAATATTATTTCGGACATATTCCAGAGAAAGATTTTAGCTATAACCACTAACATCCGGGGTCTGTGGCTTCTAATAGCTTGTCGCCATTTTGCAGCGATAGGTGCGATCAAGGATCGCTTTTGTCTGCTATAAAAGTGCTAAAAGATATTGCTTACGGGAGTAAAATCACTCCCGTATTTACAGGGTTAACGTTTTAAACTCATTCTTTCAAATTTAATAATTTTTGGCTTAATAATTGTTATAATTTTCCCTTTTTTGTTGTTGCAACATGGAGTTATAAAGATGAAGTCTCAAAATTTAAAATTTGTTTTATCTGCTGAGCAGAAAAGAACAAATTGTTCTTTTGAAATATTTGTTGATGCTAGAAGAAGGAGCTGTCACAATGGACAAAAAATCGTCTCGTCAGTCGTCTGTACCGCCAAAGAATGGCGCATCATCCGACTCTAAAAAGAATGGTACGAACCGTTATTTGCGTAGTTTGGACTTTGGCAGGTTCTTCCGTTTCAGGAACGTTCATACACTGTCAAACCCATCTTAAGTTCTGGACCAAGTAACTAATGAACACTTACTAAACTAGTTTTTATGCTTCACATTAAAGCAATGAAAACGTTTGGAACCAATGAAATTGCTACATAGTGTGAGTCTGGGAAGATATCTGAATTGTACTGTAAATCATGAAATTAATGTGTCATGAAATTATTACATCCGTGCAGAAGTGTACAAAAATGCTTATTCTTATTAATTCGTCTGTAAAAAAAACTCACAAAAATTGAAGTCCACATCAAGTAAAAACTTAACTTTTCTGTAATGATAATAAGAGCTAGTTAAACATTTTGCCAATCTTCAAATTCTTTGGTAATATTTCCGCCCTTGACCCCCCACTATATATCATTTTTTAAATCTAGTTTTGGTTATTTTAGCATTATAAATCTAATAAACTTAAGATGTCAGGTGATTTTGATGATGCATGTATTTTCTATAACTAGTACGTTGAAAGAAAATATCAAGCGATGGAACGTAAACATGACATGTATTTTCGTCGGCCATTATGCTTAAAAGGAAATACTATTTTCTAAAATGTTACCATTAACTTGGGTATTCTTTGCTGATTACACGAAGCAGCTCCACAGATATGTCTTTTTTGTTGTTGAACTGTGAATGCCACATATATTCACATAACTGAACTCCAAAATTTCCTCGAGTTCTGTGGGTGCTAGGAAGCTGTCTCATTATACACCAGCAGTTTTCGATAAGATTAGTACACGCCTTAGAGATAGGAACAGAAATAAATTTGTAAATAATTACATTTTTTTATATTTCATTATAATTGAATAGCATCAATCAATTGTTTACATGACACTATAGTATTTATATAAATATTTACTAACAAAATTCTCGGAGTGATTCACAGTCTGGTGGGTGTATCGAAGTCCAAGTTCACTAATTTGGTTGTAAGCTGGCCAGCAGTCCGATATTATGTTGCTATTTGGTTTGATAATAAGTCCTAATAGTGTGTCTGCCTGACAGATTCCACCAAAAACCCACTGCCCATCCACACACCTTCCAAGATGATATTTTCTTTTACCAAATTTGCATTCATCAATTTCCACAGTATAGCCGTCACCTCCTGTTGTTTTGGCCATTAATTTCCACATTTTTGGCTAATAGTTCTCTACAATAATTAAAATAGTCAACAATTGTTTCTGTAGAAGTATTTTTTATTTTAGCACCTATCCTTCAGGTATTGTTTCAATTTGAGTATCTGCGATTGTATATTTTTTTGCAAAGCAGTACAAAATAAGACGGGTTTTTCTAATTGATAAATTTGAGCCTTCAAACCATGTTAATTTTCGAAGTGGTACTTGATTTTTTCCCCTTGATTTTTATAAATCTTATTAAACTGAAATCTATGAATGGGGTAATTATGCTTTTTCTGTTTAATACTTATTAATTTAGAAAGTTTGTTTTTGCAATTTGGACATTTGACTGTTTTTGGTAATAAACCTGATTTTTGGCAAAATTCTATGGCACCGTTTTCAGTTGTCAGTTGTAATGATAAACTATAAATTATAGAAAATAGGAATTGAAGAAGTAGCTTCACAACTGTCTGCGTCTTTGCTGGTACTGGCTGTTGGTTCAATCTGATTAGGGGTTACCACACATTGTCCACAAGGAATCAATAAGACATCATTGTCACTGCTTGATTCTAATAATATATATGGATTTTTATATTTAGTTTGGCCTAAAGGTAAAGAATTTTCTGAATTATCACTTGAAGAAATACTATTAATTCTTGTTTATAGTTCTTAATTTTTTTTACAATTACGTTATCATCAGAACATCGTTTACTCATTTCAACTGTAGGATATTTCCAAAAAAACACCTTTATACACTTGTAGCGTCAGGTATCCTGTGAATCAAATGTGATGGGTGATGGTTAATTTCCACGTAGGTAGATCAACTACTGCCTAAGAAAACATGATTTGAAATGCAACGATATCGGTTTTAACATTTATTTTTGCCGACACAGCTTTAATAATAATTGGGATTAACGTGATAAGAATGATACTGTAAGTGTAATTATTAGCTGTACACTTAAAGTTAATTTCTTTGACATCTAACTCTTCTTTTGTTTTTGCTTTGTCTCATTACACCAAGTCAATAAACATAAAGGCAATCATTTAATGAAAACATCTTTGTGCTATTGCTATCAAAACACTTGCGAACGATTGTTTTTTCTCAAATAGAAATTGTCTGTTAACAGCAATTGCTGTTTATTTCTTTATAAGGGATACAAGTTACCTGTGGTAAATTATCATTTGCCAAAGACATATTTAAAAATATATATAATGGTATTTTAGCTAATAATGATTCATCAGTGTACATGGTATGATGCAGTATGTATTTAATAACACACCTCTTTTTTTTAGAAATGGATTAAACCGGATTACAGTTCTGCATTGCAAAAGTAGACTGACCACGTGCATTTGCAGATAGCGTCTAATTGTTAGGCGTGGCAATCTGCATAATCGGTTGTAAAATGTGCATGTTTACTTCTGATGAAAATCTTTCGCAAATATTTTAGCCAAACTATAAATTCTTGCGCAAATATATTATATTTTTCGTAATTGGCGAATTTGGCGAACGACAGCGCGAGCCCTGGTAGTCTATAAATGAGGTATTACACTGCTTATTTTAATCTTCGAATAATGAAATGTTTAAATTTTTATTTTCAGATAACAACAGCCCAAATAGATTTGCTAAGTATGGGAAAAAAAGGGAGACGTTGGGTCGGGGACGAGACACATTTGATGGTTCTCGACGACCTACACCCCAAAAATCAAGAACTTTTGGGGACAAGAGGCCGCGGTCGAGAGGGTATTTTAATGATCGACAAAGAGAAGAGGTATGTTTGAACTTAAATCACATTTATTACCTTTCTTTAAAGTCTTTTCCTTTCACATTTTTAACATTTCTGAAAATGTGTATAATAATTCTCTGAGGAAATCCCAACAAATGTAGGTACTTATGTTAATTCAAATCGAGTGCTGTTTTAATTTTGGGTTTTTGTTTGTGTGTTTTTTTTCATATAATAAATGGCACAACATAATTAAAAAAAAATGTATTGCCATTGTATGCTGCATGCTTAGCCACTTAGCAAAACGTTTGACTAGCCAGTCACACTTGTGGCATTTCTCCCATGTTTAGCCAATACTTAGTACCGTTATCTAAAGGTTGTTTTGTTTTTAATTCTCAATTTCAAAGTATGAATTTCCAAACTAATGTAAAAATATAATTTTTTTAATCATTTATTATATAAACATAAATAAATGTATTAATACATTACACTACATGTAGTATTTTGAAGCACTGCAGAAAGGTTTTTTTTGTTTTTTAAATTAACAATGTACTTTTCAGAATGACTAAATTTACAGTTTAGTTTGTAGTATATAATATCAAAGGGAGATAATTAAATATACATAAATGACAGAGTTCATTATCAGGGGAGATTATTCAGTTAAGTTCCTAGAAACTTGCACAACCCAAAGAAAGAACTAGTCTTAACTTGAGCATGTGGATTATAGACATTGCTTGCTCACTTAAGTCATCTAGTCCAGATTAGAATTACAAATGATAATTTTTAGAAATACTTAATTAGGAATAATGAAACAGATTGTTTCATTCTCATTGTTTTCCCATATTTGTTTTCGAAATACTTTCGAGTATGATATGGATGTTGGAGAAAAAATAACGTTTTAGGGGGGATGTTTTGTTAGTTATTTTTAAATATTTCTAATGGTTGTTAGAATCCATCTGTCTTGATTGTAAATGGAGAATTTCAACTGATCAAATGACATAGTTCGTATATATGCCAAAACCTACTCATTGAATTTGATTGCAATGATTATGGATGGCTGGACTTTGGGAGGGGAGGTTTCTTTCAACAGAGCTGAAAATAATTTAGTTGATTTTGTTAAAAAAAATATATATATATATATCCTATACAGAGTTGTTATGTGTTATTTAAATAAATATATATTTATATATACATTCAGCAAAATATTATAATGTTGGTTCGTCCCTAAAAAATATTTATGTTTTCAGGTAGTAGACAGTCCAAGCCCAGAGTTGGGCTCAGCTTTGATTACTGGTTCAAAAAAAGCAAACTACAATCATTTGCTTAACTTCACATTCACAGAGAGAGATAGTGCAAATGTAGGATACTTCCATGGAGGAGGCAGAAAACCACACTATAGTCGAAGAGTTCGCTACAACAAGGAATGCTTTCTACAAGCAAAGTGAGCAAAGATTTTGTACATCTTGTCCAATATGAGAATTTTATTTTGAAGTCTGTAGTTAACCTTTAGACTATTGAATTAATTATGAAAAACATCAGGTTTAGAAGGTATTTGTAAATTGCTTTCCTGCACACATTATGAATGGAAAACCCAGTAAAAACCTCAAATAACTGCTCTGCATGGACTAAATATTATTGTAATTTTTGTTTATTTTAATTGTGGTTTCTGCAATATTTGTTGCCTAATTTTTGAGATAAAAAATCAACAAACACAGCTATATATGCACGCCTTTATAATTATGGGTTGGCTATCTTCGCCAATGTCTTCACCTACCATGTACCATTCGCCAATGTTTGTGTACAAAGTGAAAATTAATTAAACAATCAAAATATCAATCAGAAGTAGGCTAGCTATTATTTCCTCAATGTGAACACAACATTACGCCATTGTTGTTTTGGTCATGTAAATTTTGCCAAGAAAAGTTTTTTTCAAACTAATTTTCAAAAAAAAAACATGAACTTACAGGAAGTAAATTGGCAATTTCATAATTTTTTTAGAGAAGATTAATTTAGGGGAGATAACTCCAGTGTGCCCTGAAAATAAAGTATCACACCACACTTGTTTTTTAAGGTCCACTGTGGTTATAACAGCGTGGCTAGATATGTAGCCTTCAGTGTCCAGAAGGTTAATTTGTTTTATTATTGATCCGACAAATAACATTAATTTATAGTTAAGATTCGTATATTTGTGTCAAGTATACAACCTGAATTATTCAGTATTAAACTAGTGTCATTTTTATCTTGTGTAATCTGTATTATGTTAGTTTTAAATTGAATACAATTGATAGCAGTAGACGTATATATGGCATTCAAATCTTGGATGCGAAGTAATAATTACCAGATGAGATGTTCATTTCTGTAAAATTCTGGTAAAGCTATTTTAAGTATTTGAATATGTAAGTGATTTACCAGTTTTACTTTTTCAGCTACCAGTTTGTGGTGCGTGACTTGTGTGATTATATTGTTCATTCAATTGATGCAGACAAGCTTGTGGACTGGGATCTCGTTGAGCAAGTGGTAAGTTTAGTTTTGTATTCTGAACCTAAAACATGGTTTTGTATTGTTTACAATGTATTCTTGTTTCTTTGTAATGGCTCAGCTGTCCAACATTTCCTAAACTGATTAGATAACTGTCAGCAGACAACAGAAGGTGAATCATTTAAATTCACTTTTAATGTTTTTTTTTGTTTTTTTTTCCAGAGAACAACAAGCTCAGAAACGCCATCTTGTCCAATCTGCTTACAAATACCTCAAGCAGGTAAAATATTTGTTGTGGTTATTTTGGTATTGCCTATTTAAACAAAGTTTCTTCAGTTTTTAACCATTTTATTTGGTGTACTTTTGGAGTAGTGTATTCCATAATCCATATCATTTACTTTGTAATCATTTTACTTTGTAAATGTTTACAATTTAATAGTTAATAAATTTTGAATATGGCCAAAATAATCATTATTTTAATATATAAACCTGAGTTCTAATATATGTATCTATTTCAGTATACTTTTTCATTTGTAATCATCTTTTTTTTACTAAATCTTAATTTTGGCTGTTGTCTTAAATTTCAGCAAAGATAACACGTTGTGGACATATCTATTGCTGGGCCTGCATACTTCATTATTTAGCCCTAGGTGAGAAAACATGGAGAAAGTGCCCTATTTGCTACGAAGCTGTACACAGAACAGATTTGAAGAGGTTTGTGTTTTTACCTAAAGACTGATTACAAACATCCAAGCAAAGTTTGTTTTTTAAATCATCAGAGATGAAGAGAAAACATTTTTTCCTGTAAAACATATAAACAATATTGCTGGTATTCTTTAATTTAAAATTTGTATTTGTTAAAGGCTAAACAAGTTTTTCTGAATTTCTGACAAATTAAAAATGAGCTGTATGTTGTACTTCCAGTGCTGTCTTTGTTTTTAATTAGCTATTTTTAATGTTTATATTTAGATTGCAATAATTATCCGCACATGCACTTTGTCTAATAATTACAATAGAACTGTTATTTTTCTAACCATTCAATTTGTTTTTAGTGTAATGGCAAAAATGGTTCATCAATACTGCCCTGGTGAGGAAATTACCATGAAATTGATGAAAAGAGAAAAAGGAACCACCTACTCTGTACCAAAATACCAGTGGTTGAAAAGGGATGGTAAACCACACAATGTTGAAGGTATATTTGTTATGTTATGGAATTTACACATGGGTAACATGGAATGAAAGTTTAGGTTCAAATGTAGAACTGCTTAATAAATGCATTGAATAAAATTGCCTACCATCTGCTTTAAATAAACTTGTACATATTTAAAATTAAACAGTGAAGAAAAAAAAGGATAACCCGTTTTGTGAAATTAACAAAAGCAAGTCCATATTGGTGAATTACTAAACACTTGTAATGCAGCCAGAAGATTTGCTGTAAATATTTACACTGCACGTAAAGAACAAAATAATGAGTATGTCTTTCTTTGATTTACATGATTTCAGGACATTTGTAACATACCAAGACAGTTATAAATATGTTACTCAGTCGTATCTGTTTTACTGATTGTAGATGGTGACAACACAAAGTACATGAAAATTCTTGTTGCATCTGCAAGCAAGATAAAAGATATGGTTATTGATCCTGAGAAGAGAACCTTAAAGAATCAACTTAAACAGGCTGAAGCATCTGAGGTTTGCTTCATTGAAGGAGCCTTAGCAATGCTTAAGGTATGTGACTAGCAGCATTCCTATAATCCACATTCTTATCAATTAAATTGTTATTCTAATTCTGATGAGTTTTATGACAGGCTTTTGTGTCTCACAATATACAACACTGTTCATTATCTTGTCAGTAATGTTTTTATTTGTAGACTATAAAGTGTAAAAATTATTTTCATCTGGGGATATTGGATTTAAAGATCCTAAGCCATGACCATATCTTTCACTTCTATTTTTGAGTCATTGTTGATTTACCACTTGAATGGACCCTAATCATTACTTTCAATGTGTTTGGGTTCTTTTGAAGTATATCTTACACTATTTTACTGACCATATAACGACATATTTAATTAGTCGCACAATAGCCAGTGATAAAAATACCGAAGAAATCTGGATGTCATTCTTTTAGGAGAGAGAGGAGGGTCTGAGTGAGAGTGCTAACATTGCCAAACAAGTAAACAAAGTGTTAGAGGAAACGATTGTTCCAGCTGACATACCTGAACAGTCGAGCTTTGTTAAACCTGGATGTGCTTGTGATGGTACAACTGTGAGTATAGTAGTTCATTGATAAGTCTTTATGAATTACTACATCTTTATGATTTTCTTGCTTGATTTTTGATAAACAAGACATGGAAAATTAAAAAAATAAATTTTTTATTTGTTCTTAAGTTATAAATAGTTATATAAATCAGTTAAGAAATTTCTTTAAAGAGACCAAAGCAGCCCTCTTCCTTAACATTTTTGTGTAGGAGCCAGATGGCGCCTGGTTTAATTTTTTAGGCACCAAAAAGATATTTAGGAGCCACATTTTGTGTGTGTGTCACAGCCTCTCTGTCTGTCTGTCTGCCATGTCTTTGATATATACGCAGTATTAAATTTTATTGTAAGATCGTCGTGGGTACGTTCAGATTGTTTGGCACGCTGCATATCCATCGCCTTCAATAACGGCCATGAACTAAGTACATATCACGACACTGACATGTCAACTGCTCATGCAGTCCTGTACCGATGCAAATGTATTTTGCATAACCGATTTACCGTTAGTGTAAAATTTTCTAAATAAGGTTTCTATATAATGTTTCCTCGGAGTACAAGCAACTAAGGGCTGCACAAATTGTGCAAACGATCGTTTCGTTTGCGTGGGGGTCCCGCAGATCCATCCTTGCATAACCCATTTTTGGTTTGCACAAATTTGTTAGTTGTCGCCATTTGCACTGCATATTTCCCATGATCGTTTCCGACTACCGTATACATATGGAAAATCATTTTGTCAGAGACTCGATGTTGACAGAAAAAATCGAGGGAAACCGAGATTCCGTTCGGCTTTGCTTCGTAGACACTCCTACAACATTACAAGTTTTGAAACCGGAAACGAATATGAATATAATATTTTTGACCGGTTTAATACAAAAGACCATGAATTTTGTTTGGTTTAGTCTACGTTGTTACAGTTATTCGTAGTTAACAATTTGTTTCTGTCCTGTTCAAAGTGTGCACTTCACTGAAAAAAAACTAAACTCATGCCTGCTCAGGTCCGTACGCAGGATTTTCTTTAGGGGGGTGCGTTTTTAATGTTATTCTAGTAAATTAGCGTCAATCCAAATTTGCATTTACGGACCTCTGCAGATTTAGGGGGGGTGCGTGCGTACCCGTCGCACCACCACCCCCCAGCGTACGGGCCTGCACATTGTATAACCCTACATTTTACCATATCTGTCATATAATAAATCATTTCGATAAATAAAGTCCGACTATTATTAGCCTGGAACACGTCAAATACCTGCTAGCGTAATCTTTAAAAAAAAACGCAGTCCAAGATTTCTGTTTAGCAAGATGTCGTAATATCGCAAAGAGTGCCGAATGGCTTCGCTACAGACCTTTTTTTCTCTTCCGGTTAAAACAAAGGCTCGACATACTAGTTTCGATACATAAAGTTCGATTATTATTAGCCTGGAACACGTCGATTAACTCACTAGTGTAATCAGCAACAAAAAAACACCGCAGTCCAAGATTTCTGTTTCTTGCAAAATGTCGTAATATTCCGAACATTGCCGTATGGCTTCCCTATAGAGATTTGTTTCTTCCGGTCAAAAAAACCCAACGTTTTTGTTCTTTTATCGTTAAAAATACAAGTATCATAAGGAATTAATCCACTGTTACCCATTACTTTGAAGGTAATGATTATTTTACTTTAGGTTGTCTGTTTTTAGTCTTACTCCGACAGTCAGTCATCCGCGAAGTGTGAGACAATCGGATCGCACGTGACATTTTTTGTAAATTAACTTGTAGTGGATGGAACATGGCTCTTCCCTTCCATGATCGCTGCGTCATTGACCCGAGGTCTCGGATCCATGACATCCCCTAGTTATAAAAATAAAGAAGAAAAAAAGTTTCATTAAAAATATGCTTAGCAAAATTTTTTGCCATAATCATATTAGATTAGCCATATTTTGTAAAAATTAACCAGTGGCTAATTTGGCTACCGACAGCGTGAGCCCTGCTTGCGTGCAAGAGAAAACACTGATAGATCTACATGTACATATACTCCTTTTCATACCCAAGCCCAACTAAACATCTGGCTCAGATGATGCACTGATGCTATCTCTAGTTCAGACATTTTACAAATTGTCGCATTAAAATTTGTTGTTTCCAAGTTTATTTATAGATGTAAAATTCACCAGACGGCTCCATATGACGTCTAGGTTTCATTTTTTTGGGGGGGAGGGATACAACACTTCGGTGCTGAACTGTAAATTTGGAATCCACATCAAAAATGGCTGGTTACACCCCTGATAAAAAATTGTGATACGTATTCCGCAGTATATTTTTTTGCAAAAACTATTTTCGACAATGCCAGTTACCTCTACAGTCTGTGGAAGAAGTTTTTCCAGACAGAACATAATTAAGACAAATTGAGAAATTCGCTTTTGGTTAGTAATTTGGATAACTTGATGCAGATTAATCTGCATATGCCAAATGACCAAACAGGAATTAATTTCCATGCCACTTTTAGAAAGTGAGCTGCAGATAAACGGCGTATATTTTAAATATATGAAAACTGCAGTAGTAAAATACCTCTACTGGAAATGGACAATCTGAATATAGCACAATAATATATAATATAATAAGTAGTTAATTATTATTATGTGTATGTGCTAGCATTTTGGTGATTTTATTGTTTTGAGGTGAATTTACGTGAAATATGTATATATATATGGACACTGTTCTTGAACCAATAAAGTAAAAAAAAAAAATTATTCATTGATAGATAAAAATGTATAGTGGCGATTCTTTTTTTAATGTGGCTACAAAATTATGAAAGTGATGATTTTTAAAAATCTCCCTGGCTATGAATATATATGTTCCAATCCAAGCACTATATATATATATATTCTAGTACAAGCCTGGAAATAATTTTTTGAGACATGCCTATCAAAATGTCCTATGTCAATCAATTTGTGCTGGGCAAAAAAGAAAACGTACCTGTCACCAAAGTAAATTGAAATTTAATATTGAAATAAATAAATATTAGTTTTAAAGAATAAACTTTTTAGTTTTTTTTATTGCACAGCTCATCACAGATACTTCAACTTTCAAATTATCTTCATGTTTCAACCACATGGATGCATTTGTTTGTACCAAATCGTTACTTACCCATTTCAGCAAAGTACACTCTACATGTATAAGCAAACATTTTTTTTTTTAATTTGTGAATAAAATATACGACAAAAATCGCAAACATGCTAATACTGCCTCGAATTCAATTCCCCGCGAACTTATTTCTGGTTTGGCTATAAACACTTTACTGTAAATTTGTAATACATTCAACAAGTTATCGACATTTCAGTTTTCTTTGTTTTTACAAAGATTATATGTGATTATTCATCGATAATTATGAATATTCTTAGTTAATCTGAATGGAAACTTGACTTTGTTCAACGTCTTGCCTTCATGACCAATCACATGACATCATCATGCTACGTTAAAGCACAGGCCTGACGTCACATATTTTAGCAGCATATCCAAATCCCATTTACATCCCTAATACTATATTATCAACCAGTATCATAAAAAAAAAAAAATCATCAAAAGTTTTGGCGACCTCAAGCTAATGTTACCAGTTATTTAGGTCATTTGCATGTTATTTAGGTCATTCGGAATACGTTGGCCGATTACGGATTCAGAGAGTTCAAAGTATTATTTATAGTCATTGGGCTTGATTTGGTCTGTTAATAGATTTACCCGCTAAATACAGTGGCTAGGCTTAATTTATGTAAGCATGTCTTATGATCCTCAAAATATGCATTTTATGCTAATATTAAATTTGTGACCGTCAAAGCTTGATAAATGACAATTTTGTATTGGAGAACGTCCGTGACTGAGCACTTATTTCCAAGCTTGTAGTGTTTGCACATTTTACATTCATGTTAACCTCTCATACATCTTTTTACTGAATAATATTATATACCTTATACAAAATATTACTCATATAACAATTTTGCTTGATTTAATTTCTTTATTTTGTTATTGATGTTAATTAGATAAAATATTGAAAGTTTGAAGGTTTATAAATGTATATTACCCCCCCCCCCCAATAGTTTAAAAAAAAAAAAACCATTGGTTAAATAATTTGCACTACGCCAAAATTGTTTATGTGTAATGTAAAAACATTTGTTTTACCAAACAGAGGTAATTCCTCTTGAAGAGTTTTTGGGGGTTAGGAGAGAGATGAAAAAAAAATTGTCAGTATTTAAAGGGTATTCTATGTCTACAGCTACAATGGGTGTAATTTATTTCAAATCATAAAAGTGCATACGGTCCCTATCATCATCAAAATTATTGGGCAGAGAGTCTTATACATTCTTTTATAATTCCTTCCAACGCTTAATATCTTCAGTAGTTGGTCTCTGTACATCAGAGCCACCCCCAGAGCTGAACGTTTCCTGTCTCGCAATAGGCTACTCCTTCCGATAAGCAGCAAGGGATCTTTTATATGCACCGTCCCATAGACAGGACAGGACAGCACATACCACGGCCTTTGATAAACCAGTTGTGGACCACTGGCTGGGACGGAAAATAGCCCAAATTGAAAATGGGTCCACTGAGAAGGATAGATCTGATGACCAACCAGATCACAGGCAGACATATTACCATTTGAGCTATATCCCACTTCGTTTACTTGATCTTGACTGAAGGTTTAAACCTAGCTGTTTTGAGCGGTCAACAAGAAATCGGCCCATAAGCTAAAAACAGTGGTTCAAAACTGTCTACATATCAAAATTGTCAAATGTTTGACATCCAATAGTGTGCTTTTAAGGTATCATTAAACAAAAACAAAGGCAGGTGGTGATTGAATAGCCATCCACTGTTACCATATCAGCCATCTACTATTCCATGTACATGTACATTTATAAAAAAAAAATTAAATAAGATTTAAGTTTTGCAGAATGTATTCATATTCTGTTTTTCACCAATTTTAATTGTTTTAGTGACGTCTTTTTAATTGAATTCATTTCCACTTTGACTGGTCTATGCTCTTTTTCCTTTACAATCACTTTAATATGATGTGCAAAATCCAGTATAACATGTATTTTTTAAATCTGATGACAGTTGCAATAAAACAGTCTGCTTGATGTGCTCATTTGCATTCAGCACCTGTCTTCTATACACTGAAAAACATTGGCAACCACTGAAATTGCCTGTGGCAGTCAACAATGCCGTGGAGATTTCCGTAGAGTTTTTCATTCTCCGTGGCACTTTTTTTGCCACATATTAATTGTTTTTTCCAAGATGTATTTTTTTCTTAACAGACACAGAGTTGGCAGCGTGTGAACCCTAAAATTGCTGTGGAAAATGTTGTGGACACTATTTATCCACAGCATTTATTTTGCCATGGACTTTTTCTTAATTGCAGGGGTTGCATTGGTGCATTCTACTTTCATCATTTAGCTTACTACTACTATCATTTAGCCTTCTACTCCATTTGAAAATGAAAAGCCTGGCTGTAGATGTTTTAGAGTTATATAGAATAAATAATTTAATAATATATTGTTTGTTAAATTGTTATCTGTTGTGTGCCTGTAATCAAAGTGGACCTGGTGGCATCTTTTTATGCTTTTTATTATGTTCTAACATACATAGCATATGTAATGACAATATAAGAACCAGTAGTGCATAGAACCAACGTTGCAACTACTGAGAAGTTTCTCCTAGGATAATTATATTGAATGCAATCAAATTTGTGTTTAAGTGGCCATCCAAGGCAGTAATGGAAAGTGATCACTAAAGAAGTTAAGTGGTTGCTTATTTCAGATGTCATTAAATACCATATTATAAAATGTAATTATTGCATGCTTTCTTTATATTTCAAACTAATCTATTCATTAAACACTTTAGAAGGCTCATTTCTTAGATTGTGCATTATAGTCATTTTTTTAATAAAAAATAAAAATACCCCTACAACATGAAGTATGTTTTGCTTGTTCATTTTCTTTGCAGTAAATCATGACATATAAAAGGAATTGGCGAACTTAGAATTATAAGGTTTTAACTTAATAGGTTTTACATACGAGATAGAACCTTGTAATTCTAGTGTTGGAAATTGTTAAATGGTACATTGGCAGATTAGGTTATAGGTCTACAAATACTAATGCCATATTGTATATTATGTCACACAATAACCCTTCCTTAATTAGTGAACAATATAGGCTATTCAATTAAGTAATGTCATGGTAGGATAATCATTTGGGAGGATTGTAACGTTATTCATTAGAAGACATATGTTTTTGTCTTATTAGCAAGTGCTAGTTATTGATTTAAATGGTTGTTTCTGTGATGGAACCCTACATTCTTAACAAACCTAAAATCAACATGGCTTATTCAAAGAAACGTTTATGTAATCATAATATGTTATTTTAATAGACTAAAAATATCTTCAGATTAAATTTATTGACAAATGTTTTTAAGATTTTGGAAAAATCCATTAGATTCTGGAAAATGGGTTTAATATTCCTAGAGAAAGGTTTTTTTGAGTTCCTATCTCTGGCATATGCCTAACTTTTGTTACATATTATGATATAGATTAAGACATTGTCAACCAGCTGGCATAAAGGTAAATTATGTCATACATTCCCTATTAGATTGTATTGTGCCTCATGAATTAAGTAACACTATACTTAATGTGTGTTTGATACTGTTTGTTACTTGTGTATTTTAATAGTATATGGCAGTCGTAAGTGATTGAAAACACATGTAATATAAACAGTATCATGTGGAAACTTAGTTAACTGTATACATTAATAGTTTTCACTGCTGATAGTTTTTACTCGATCTTGTAAATGGCTGATTTCTACTAGCATGTTTTATGTGATTATTTCAGAATCGAATGATGGAGAGCATGAAACTGTTTGACTCCATCTGTAACAACAAGTGGTTCACTGATACATCCATTATCCTCTTCCTCAACAAGAAAGATCTCTTCGAGCAGAAGATAGAGAACTCAAAACTAACCATCTGCTTTCCAGAATACACTGGTGAGTAAAAACTATTTGAATACACTGATGAGTAAAACCACCAGAATATATGGTTAAATAAAACCATCATTGAATACACTTAGAGTAAAACCAGAATATACTATTGAGTAAAACATTCTTTACCTTTAGACAACTGAATTCTTTTAAGAGTTACTTCCTCCAAAAACTGGATTAATTTTGAGAAAAATCAGTTTGAGAGGCATCTCATTTCGGTCAAATATTTTGACTTTAAAACTTAACAAAACAATAAAATAATGAACAAATTAATATTATTTTGGTGTTTTGGAAGGCTTTTTTGTAGGTGCACGATTTGCGGTTTAAAAATGTGTAAAATAAACAAATAAAAAACTTGTAAACTATGCTTGGTAGTTTGTATTTATGGTCCGATTGCTCAACACCATATTCTCGTCCTCACACTAGGTATCATTCAAACATTTTATTTGATAATTCTCTCGCTATTTGCTCCCGATATTCAGAAACAAAATCCTCACCTTCGTAAACCCCAAACTAATTTATTCCGAATTAGCTCTTCAAAATCTCTGCATAGCGCCGCGCCACTAATGCTCGTTACGTTACGAAAAACTTTGTGAAAAAGACCTACTTTTACGCCGAAAATTTTGATCGATAAAGGCGTTCTAACACCATTTACAATTGGGAACATTCTAAGCATATAGGTATTACGTCATTTCCTCCCATAATGCATTTAAGCAACAGGAAATACTAATTTTAAAGGGCCAGTTTGTTTGCATGACGTCTTGATAAGTCACCTGCAGTGTCCAGAAGGTTAATACACTGGTAAGTAAAACTATTAGAATATACAGTTAGGTAAAACCATCAGTGAATACACTTGGAGTAAAACCAGAATATACAAGTGAGTAAAGGTAACTCAAACCATATGAATATTGTGATATAATAATGACTCAGTCTGATAAAACAATTTGAAGACGACAAGTGGAGATTCAGTCTGATCAAACTTTGTGATTATCGCGATTCAAAAGACATGTTTCTGAGTAATAAATGGATGATGAACTCAAATGGATACTAGACAACATATCCTTGAAGTGAATTGAATGTGGTACAAATGTTAGAAATATAACAGAATCACTTACTTGAAGGAAATATTCGAATTTCGGTGAATCCAATGAAGTAAATAAGACGCCATTTTGGAAAGAGGAAACAACCATTTTATTTTTAATAAAACATTTGTCTGAAGACATCTTGACAGTTTAAGATATAATTTCAGAATGATTTGATTGGTTATGAAGGAATTCTCGTTATGTGATATTGCAAGATTTGAGGTTAAAGGTCAAGTATCTTAAATAATATAAAAGCTGTGCAAAAGTGTGAATCTTTCTCAGTATTTGGGAAGAAGCAGGAAGGTGCACTGCTTGGGTACCTGTCCAGAAGCAGTTCAGTGCCTGTCTACGGTGGCAAGGACAGTTAGGAATGATGTTTTGGAAAGTCAACCATCTTTAAGAATATGAAGGCCAGGATCATGCCTCTGAGCAGGTTTCTTTAGTTCATCAGGATTTTGTGCAACTATATACCTCGCGAAGGACAGTCGGGTACTTATTGACTATATCACTATATTTAAAAAGAAAACAATTTCCTGTTTGTTATGTAAAATATATTTAATTCTTTTTATATACTTGTTACTTGTTTCTGTGAATTATCATTTAATTTGTGCCCAATTAATTTTATTTGTAAATTCTGCGGTTTGAGAAAAGTGCTTCATAGATCGACAATGTCACAAAATGGGGGCTCATCCGGGATGCATAAATTACATGCATAAATGTATTAAAGATTACCTGAAATTGAGTAACTATTAAAACTTCTGCTGCATAAGCCCCTTCCTCATTCGGGGCCATAACGTTTACACTGAACACTGCATAGTGGTATGGTTTGATGATAAGCTGAAAAACAAAATTCATAAAATAATAGCAAATAGCATTACACGACAGAATATTGAGGGTTGTCTTTGTTAAATTAAATATCTCATTTTTTTTAATTCTGTGATGTTTTATCATTAAGAAAAATAATTTTTATCTGTACTGATAACTTGACAACAAAATCTACTACAATTCAATCTACAATTTAGATTTTTAGCATTTAATTGTATTTTCACAATTAAAAAAAAAGACAAAATCATACAAAACAGATTGCAGGGAATAGTTCCTGTGACTAATAACATTAAATCATATAAGTTAAGAACAAAACAGTGTAGTTAACCCCTAAATATAACATTTCTCATTGTCAAATGACTTACGGGATCCAAATCAATCTCTGATATATTATGAATTCTAGTCAGTGTTGTTCCATTTCCCTTCTCTATACCCAATATCTCTATTGTTGTTCTGTTCATGTTGGAATTAAACTGCTCCACATATATCTGCAAAATAAAATAGTTTAAGTAACAATTTTCATTCAAATCAACTGACAAAAATAAATCCTTGATATTAATTCTGACACTATTAATATTTAGGCAGAAACTAATAGCCTAGCTAAAAGTATGACTTTTAAATGTTCGAACCCTACATCAATGACAATGCAGGAAATATTACAAGATCCTTCAGGGTTTTATAACCTATATTGCTTGACTCCAATATCTCCACTATTCCAAACCAGAATATATTGTTTTCTATTCCCAATTTTGTGGTAAAAATTCCCAATCTGAATGTACACTGATATTTTATTATTATAAATACATATTAAATAGATGCATTCATTTAATTAAAACACATGTATTAATGTCATTTTTATGAAATTAACATAAATTTCTAATATCATTATGAAACAATGCAAAATTTCCCAAAGTTAGAGTCATAGGCATCAAGTAACATTTTAGAGATAAGGATTCCTTTTTTTATTGTTGTATTATTTGTTTAAAAATGCCACACACACACATGAGCAAATCCACAACACCAAAATAAACATCAGCTATTGGGTTTAAATTAAACACTAATAAAAACACTTCAACTGATACCCACCCCTAGAAAAGTAGTTATGGAGACCATAAGACTTGTATGCTAAAAGACAGTCATATATGATTTTAGCAAGAACCCATCTCCTGCACTTACCTAAAAACTGAACACAGCATTACTTACATCTACTGGGTTGTCATTTCTAAGTGTAAATATCATGCTTCTTGTTTCTCCTACTCCCATTGTTCCAAAATCTAACTGTCCTTTAAATTTTTCAGGACGGTGATGAATCACCTAAAAAATCAATGTTGGGTCATGTTGAAATGCAATGAAAATTAAACAAAAGCCCATTAGGAAAGAGTAAGTTCATACAATACGTTTGAGGGATTTTTAACATTATCAACAAGTGGCCCATAAAATGGAAGTCCCTACATTAATTGTTGCAATATTTTTGGTAAACAACCCCAATGTGAAATTAGTTCCATAATTTGCATATCATTATATAATTTGCATATTCATGTCATGGAAATTATCATCGTTATGTCATGTAATATGTCATTTGTGTCAAAGGTTTATGTCATAGATATAACACAGTTACATGATCAATACAAATATACACAAGGCACTCATTTAAAATGTTTACGATCGTACAGAAAACTTACCTTAAAAAGCCCATTGTAGACTATAATCTGGATCTCAAACCTTGATGCATTTGTGTGTATGGTGAGTACTGTAGTGAAGTGCAGTTGGGTTGCATTAGGATGGAAGCGCAACAGAAAAGGTGTAGCCGTCTGTTGGGGCAGGAGTATCACAGGTTGAGAGAAATTTAGAATCTGCAACCAAGATATTATAATAACAGAGTTGTAGTATGTTGATGCATACCTCACTACTTGGTTTAAAACACACTGGCAGCGCATGTTTGGGTGGGGGGGTGTAACTGAGACAGCCCTATTTAAAAAAAATACGAAATGAATAAAACCCAACTGCTAAGAAAGAGCAGTATAATTCCTTACATGTACACATCTGTGATTCTGCTCACACTACCTCAAGTCTGGAAATCTCCAGAATTAGTTGTGATTACAATTCCTAAGTCCTCATTTGGGATTTTAGAAATCCAGATTATTAGAATTACAAAACAAGCATCCCAAATACAAAACTCTCACAATGAAATTCATGACATTTAGAAAACTACTTATGCCAACAACAAATGAAAGAACACACATAGCAAACAAACACTTTAAAAACAACAAACATCGTAACTCAAATCTAAAATGTATTAGAAATAAAATGTGGGAGGATTAACAATAAGCTATTAACAAGTTTCATCACTTAACACTTAAGTGTTTGTCAGAAATGGACCAAGTTAACACAACATAAATTTAAAATTAAATAGTTTACTTACAGAAAAATACTGACTGATACCAGGTGGAAGTGTGACATTGTAAATGACAATGGAAAAGTTGAAAGTATTTGTCATGGCTAGCTCTCTAGTTACATTTTTCAATTTTTTTGCACTGAAGAAGAATGTAGTGTTCACATTGTATACCAAAGACCTGGTAAAATAAAAAAAAAATTTTTTTTATATACAACACATAAACAAAAGCTACATAATTACTAGTAACATTTAAGATATCATTGTTAATAGAGAATTAAGTATTTTATACCATAAACAGCTTTAATATTCAATTACTGCTAACCAGATACCTATTTTATCCTTTCACACTGCTAGTGGGAAACTTGCATTGATTAATATTCAATATTATCAAAAACAATCAATTTATCACTTTTAAATATTGAGAAGCCATATTACTTTTAAAATTATTATTCAATGATGAATGGAAACAAATAGAAAAGTTATCAGAAAATAACACCAAGTGTAAATGTTAGATTTCTAGAACTAAAACTGTTCAAATGTTTAACCTATTTGTACAAGATCACTAGAAAGGAAATAACTTGAACAAACCCATGCAACACATCTGCCCTATAAGGTAGCACTAATTTTTGTGCATTGTTTTTGGTCTTGATCAAGATTTTCCCTGTCCACTGTTTGGGATGTAAAGCTTTGACAGCTGCAAAAATTAAAAAATAATAGAAATAAAATAAAAATAATATGATGGTTTCACATAAACTAAAATATGCTCTTTAATGAATCTTTATACTATGTAAGTTGGAAGATTAATAAAAATAATCAGTAACATAACATTAGCTTATCAATGGTATGTTAACTAAATTCTTCAAGGTGTCAATGCCAATCTATATCACAGCACAAAAAATCAATTTTAAAAAAATCAATACTGTCAACTGAAAATATTCACAATTGTATTCATTCATATTACTTAGTAAAACCAGATGGGAATACTGACTGTTTTAATTCTGACATCACATATAATATTCTGTAGCTATTTGATACAAATCTAAAGATTCTCTGAATACAATTCAATACTCTTACCATTAAATGTTATGTGTGCTACTGTGTTATGTCTACTCTGGTCAGGCTGTAGTTTGAGAGGTCGAAAATCTATACTTATAGCTTTGTTGCTTGGTGAAACACTAATACTCTGTTGGAAGAAAACAAAGAACATGACAAATAATATACAAATAACAATGAAGAAAACAACATTCAGTGATAATGTAAATAATAAAAATCTAAAGTAAAATGACAAAGATGTTTACAACTTTATCTCTATTGACATAATTAAAAGACGAAGCATTATTTCACAAAACAACTACTGTATACGATAGGTGATAAAACACTATTACTAAAGATTCACTTTTATTACCTTCACTACAAAATATTTCAGCAAAAAATTACACAATTATACAATCTGTAGTGATTTCTATAGCCTTCCTACAAAGTAGAGAAAATTTGTAAACAATATTATCTTAACATTACATGTTAATGTCAAAGACAATATTTTCTTAACAATACATATGAACTTCAAATTAAAACTTTTTGTTACAATGTTTTCTTAACATTACATGTTAACTTTAAAGACAATATTTTCTTAACATTACATTCAAAGTTTAACACCACACTAAACTTAGCATGATATCACACTATGGCTTTCTAACTGAAACACTTACTGAATTTACTACTTTACACATAAAATCTACATACTGTGATATGAATAGCAGATGATCCTGTGTTTATCAAGTTCAGCTTGACAGTTTTTGGTTGATCTAAAGTTCTCAAGATCCCAAAGTCTATCATTTCTATTGGGGAATAGATGCCAGGTTCTGAAACATAATTAAATATTAATGTAGCAAACATATTAGCAATAAAACAATACCAATACTGGCAATAGTAGAAATTAAGAAAATATATAATTTTTTACTGCATAAACATCCTATATGTTTTCTTAACAGAATTAAAAACATAATTCTCACAAGAAAAGTATTTTTAAAAAACACATTATTCATTTGGCATTTTAATGAAAACAAAACTCTACAATAAAATTACATTATTTTTATCTTTTCTTCTTCTTTTTAATTTTTTTTTTTTATCTAAAATGACTTGAAAACCCCCAAATGATTTCAACTATTTATAATACATGTGTTTTTCAAGACAAATGTTAGACATATAAAGAAAAGCTAATTTGCATATTGGTAAAAATTATAAAAAGTTCATCTTTCTTTGATGACTGGTTTAAAGTGTCCTTTAGATACCATACTGACTATATTTAGAAATAATGATGTAAATGAATTCAGTTTAACAACTGAAGATCAGGAGCAAGTCAAGAAACCATGGAAACTTGTTTCTATTTCATACTTTTCAAAAACAGGTATTAATATTTAATTAATTGGTGAGCAATTAAGACAATTTTAAATAAATGTGTGTATTTTTCACAATACTGATGAATAACTGCTCTACATTATATTTAATTAATTTAAAGCATATTACTGTTTTTAAATCTCGCTGAAAGAGGAAAAATGTTCGCGTTAATAAACTTTCCACAAGCATTTCACACAAATTTTGATAAATCATAACAACTGCTCTTTATTGGATAATTTATCAAAGGCTGGCACTTTCTCAATAATAATCAAGTTTGTTTCCCGCAACAAATACGTAGGTTTAAGACAAAAGTTATCAAGATAACTTTAGAATAACAATATTAACAATAGGTAAGCAACAGCTGTTAATTTATATAAACTACTATTCAGCAGAATTTAACAACTTTTAATCTTTATTGTTTGTAACAGCAAGATGTGAGTTTTGGTGAGGCATTTATTGAACATTTTACTTTCAAAACACTGCTACGTAAATACACTGCATAATTAAAAAACCAAAAACAAATATCAGCCAAGTCTACAATCAGCAATGTTACTATGTAACTGATTTACAGCATTATATTATGCAATATTCTCATTTTCTTGAAACTGCCATTGAAATACCATACTAAAATTATTTATTGTCAGCAGCAGTGTGCCATCGCAAATCTGTGAACTTCAGAGCTGTCAACCA
The DNA here is from genome assembly GCA_032355785.1 of Symmetromphalus regularis. Taxonomy (NCBI): domain Eukaryota; kingdom Metazoa; phylum Mollusca; class Gastropoda; order Neomphalida; family Neomphalidae; genus Symmetromphalus; species Symmetromphalus regularis. The sequence continues at coordinate 10,877 of JAULBS010084154.1, read as the reverse complement.
CTTCTTTCCTTAAACAAAAACATAATGTATATATTATTATATACATTTGTTTTAACTGACCTGATGTAACCTCTATTTCTACAGGCAAGATGAGTGTTTGTGTGCTTTTCTCCTTGTCTGTTTTGATCCTAATGAAGGCTGTATGGTTATTTTCTACCCTCCCAACAAAATTAGCTCGCATTACAGATTTGGTTTCAAAAGGCTGTAACTCCTGAAAAGAAAATATTAATGATGTACTTTACCAAAAAAACAAACAAACAATATTATAATCAAAAGACCAGTCTTATTACGTTACTTAACCCCACCTCTTTTTACTTTTTAATCCTCTTTGTGCTAAGAAGTGCATAAGGTGGCAACCAGAGATTGCCACTGCTGTTAGTCTTTTGCCAGCTTCTTTAGCAGCCCACCCACTATTGTAAAAACAAGTAGATAATTCTATGATTGTTTAACAACACCCCACAATAAAAAATAAATACCAGTTATTGGGGCAGGGCTTTTAGAATTTTTTTGAAATCAATTAGCTGTCGGATAAGTGATTTTTAAAATTCACTAGCCCGACTTAAAAAATTCACTAGCCATACCTCCAAAAAAATAAAACTCAAACTTGATGATCGGATCAACTCGCTACATTTGCAGGATTAAAAAAAAATCCATTATAAAAAATGCACGTGTCTGCACCCAGATTCACTGTAAGATTAGTGTCACCATTTTCGAAAACCAAAGAACACAATAGATCTATCAGATAGCGACCTACAAGTTTATTTACAAAAAATTATCTCTGTCTTCGTGGATGATTGACTGAGTTAGAGTAAGTTTAAAAACTTCAGTGTAATAGGTAACAATGGATACATTAATTACTTATAATAATTGTATTTTTAACGATAAAAGAACAAAAAAGTTTGATTTGATTTGGCAGTCTTCGAGATATTACATCTTGCCAGAAACAGAAATCTTGGACTGCATCTTTTTTGAGGATTACGCTTGCGAGTTATTTGACATGTTCCAGACTAATAGTAGTCAGACTTTATTTATCGAAAAAAGCATATCGAGTGCTTTCCAATACTGAATGTAGTGTGTTGTATTGCGAATGAATTACGAATGCAGCGGAAGAAACTTATCTTGTCAATATTAAGAACACTTTTTTTTTTTGCAGAGTTTTCCAAAGTTCTTTTTTTTTTTTTTTTTAATTCCTCTAGCTGTCGGGCTAGTGGACAGTGATTATTTGGTAGCCCGACCACAAAAACCACTAGCCACAGGTGTCGGGCTACCATATTCTAGAAAGTCTGTATTGGGGGTAAGACAAGTAGATAAACAGAAGAAATAAATTAATATGATGCACTAGTTGACAAGCCATCAGCTTGAGGAACTTTTAAGAAACAATTAATGTAATTAAACTTCTTTTACTATTATTTTTTTATTTTCACTCTGGTGACTTAAAAATAAAATGGGAGTCCTGGTATCATACAGATGAATTCTTCTGATGCTTATAATTGCAATTCCAACTATACTCAGTCTATATGTTTAATACCAAATATATAACATGATGAACTTACCCCACGATTGATTAGAAAACTGAAAACTGACAGTTTAGCATGCCCACACAATATAGGGAATCACAACATATGAATGTGGACTACAGTTATTAGAAATGTCACCTATTATACTCAATCAGTGCACCTCTTTGATTCAACATGCTTTATACTACTTTATAAGGTTTTTTCACAATACTAACATTTTCCTATTTGTATACAGGGTATAAATAAGGAAATGTCAATAATTGTGAGTGATGCCTTAGTAACATTGTCAGAGGTTGATATGGTACGGTGTTTACTTATCATGTATTCATCAATCCTTCCCATTTTAAATCCTGCACATTTTCAAATGTTAAAGCATCATTCTGATCATTTGTTTTAACATAATTCAGTATAAGTTGTCCTATCCGGAATCTCCATGGTCCATAAATATATCTAACCATATTATTTTATTGGTCCCAAACTGGTTTAAAACAGAAAATAACTCAGCACTGTTTAAACTTGCTTATTTTATAAGCCCTATATGGATTCACTGTAAGCAAGTCTACTGTAAAGCATTAGCAATTAATTTGATTGCTATCAATTTTAATTTAATTTAATTTAAAAAACACCTACCCACAATTCCCGAGAGCCTTCTTTGGCACCTGATGGCAACTCAAGGTGCAAGTCACCCTCGCTTGAAAACATTTCCAAAAGCTATAAAACAAAAACAAATTTATTATTAAATTTTTTATAGCCAATATTTTGTTAAGTGTGTCAGTGATATTGAAAAGAATATAAAATCAGATTTAATAACATCAGTTTTTAATATATTATTTTTAATATAACTGCAGTACAAGATATATATTTCCTTTAATAAACAAATATTGTAAGAATATGTTTTATAAGCATGAACTCACCTGTAACTTGGCATTATGAGGATTATGCATCTGTATCAATGATGAAAAACTACTGTTGAGAGGTACCCTTGCCCCCAAGTAGGGTCGCAACCGGTAAGGGTTTGGAATACCAACCCCAAATACCTGCAAAACATAGAAACAGATGTTAAATTTAAAAAATATCCTTCACAAAAGAAATCCCATAATTGCACATCCCTCTCAATTTCACAGAACATTGTTTTATTTTATTCTTGCTGATAATTCTTTTTTCTTTTTGACCTGAAAAGGTATGCAATCAATTAACTACAGATGCTACAAAATTCTAACAGTATTTATTTAAAAGATAAAAAAGATGAAAATTTATATATTATTATACTTTTGGAAAATTCCAAAGAAATTTTTTTTTTATTGTTTTGTTTTTCTGGAGGTGTTTTTTTTTCATCAAAATTAAATACAGTCAAAATTATGTTCTCTAACTTTCTATTTCAATATTTCACAGTGCATGCTGAAAAACAATCAAATTAACATATCTCAAACTGTTTATGTCCATTCATCCAAGTCTGAAGCATCAAGGTTGACAGAAGTTTTGAAGTTTAATATATTAATGAAGTCTATTATATTTGGGTTAGGTTATTCTAATATAATTATAAGTATATATTTAATAACTACCTGATATTTTATTGAACCTATGGAAGTGTGAATATAAAGAGTATTTTCCACATTTCCAACTTGGCGGGCTAGAAATACCACATCAAATGTAGTGTTCCCTCCAGGGGGTACAATCTGAAATAAGAATTTGTTGTTTTTTCATTTACTGATGGAAATATTTTTAATCAGTAAATATTAGGATTATGTGAAAGCATATCTTTTCAAGAGAATTTGAGAAAAAAAATGTTAAGTTCAATGAATAAATATTTTACAGGGGTGTCAAGTGGGACAAGTTAATTTTTAATTTAATTTTTTTGTATTTAGAGTGAAAGATTGAAATATTAATTATTAAATCAAACCGGAACTCAGAAAACTCAACTGAGCATATTATTACATTTATCAAATCTCTACAGATTTTCCACTATATATTCAATATAAAATCATGTAAAAAAACTAAAACAATTCATGTGATATTTTACTTACTTTATCTTGAAAAAATGAGCAATGAAAATGAACTGTGCTCCCCGATATGGACAGCAAATGTAAACTAGTTTTTGGATCATTATTTTGAACTATAACCCTCTCAATACGTGGCATCCCCACTGGCCTGAAAGAAATAAAAACATCAAAAGGTTATGTGCTTTCAAGTAGAAGTAAAATTTTAATTGATTGATTGTACAGTGGTTTAATGACCACCCCAGCACAAAAATAAATTGTCGGCCATTGGGGTGTCAAGCTATGTTTAAATTAAAATCATTATTATAAATCACTATAAAGGGATTATTTACAATATTAAAAGGAAAGGATTGTTTAATGACACCCCAGCGCACGGTTTAATCAGTAGGTGGTTTCCATAGGAAACCCACTATTGCCACATAGGTTATTAGTAGAAAGAGATCTTTTATATATACATTTTCTCACAGATAAGACAGCATATATTACAGCCTTTGTTACATCATTTGTGGGGCACTGATTTTGGGTCTGTTTATGGGTATCAATCTGATGACACATATCTCAGGAAGACTCCACCTCTTGAGCTATGTCTCTCTCACTAGTTTGTTTTTACAAATCCTGACCGTACTAGTAGTAAGCGGGATTTAGTTCAAATGGTGGCATGTTTGCCTGTGAACCGGTCGGTCATCTCATCGATTCTTCTCAGTGGACACATTTACAGTTTGAGCTATTTTCCATTCCAACCATTGATCCATAACTTTGGTCATCAAATGTCTGTGGGATGGGGCATATAAAAGACCCCTTGCTGCTCATCAGAAAGAGTAGACTATGTGACAGAAGTGACTTTCCTCTTAAATAAATATATCAGAATGACCATATGATTGACGTCCAATAGCCGATGATAAGATACAAAATCAATGTGCTTTAGAGGCGTCATTAAATAAAACAAACTTTACTTTTTCAGTCTGGTAAATATAAAAAATAAACCAAAACAAAACAAAATTCTAAATTTTACAGGCTTCATATCTCCGAGTAAATACATTAACCAAAACATAGATAATTATATACCAAACATTTTATCACAAGTGTTGAATAAATAAACTGCCACTAAACCTTTCTGTGTAAATATGTCATACATCTATAAGAGGATGCTCTTGTGTTTGATAAAGTCAAATCAAAATTGTTAATTCATCGTAACTGCTTGATACATTCTGACACAGTTGCAGTACTTTACAAAGCAAGTTCAAATTTACTCTTTCCTGGCCAGTAAAGTATGATATTTTAGTCACCAGCCACTTATATTTAGTTGCCAGCAAATATATACTTTACTGCATAATATATATTACAAGCAATAGAATTTCAAATTTCATGGGAAACGTTTTTTGGGGTTCCATGCCTGGTGATCATGGGAACCCACTGGAAACTATTTTTCGGTTTCATGAATGGGAACCCATTTTTGTTTTTATTAGAAATATTTGTCTCATTTTACTATTATTCTTTACTTCAAGTGTGTAAGATCAGAAAAGTTAATGCTGTAGGAAGCTGCACAATGTATTATTTTGGTTTTTTTTTAATTGGCTCACAATGTGGACCTTGGATATGCAATATATATAAAAAAAAAAAAAAAATTCTGAACTACTGAATACAAAATATATTTTGTTAATGGTTTTAATGATTTGGCTCCAATGGTCTTTCAGCAGGCAAAAAAGGAGGGTGAAAATGTCAGCTTCTACATTGGAAACATCAATACCCCCTTTCCCTCCCCTTCCTCTGTTTCACGCTCATTAAAAGACACGTTTGCATTATGTTTCTATTTCATTTTATTTCACTGCATTAATAAGAAACGGAAAAAATATTACTAGTATTGCCACGTCTTTGCAATCACTTACAGAAAAGCATTCATTGTGGATTAACAAGACCATAAAACAAACTTCAAAGTTAATTTCATTTTGAATGCTTCCAGTTTTAAAAGGATATAACAAGGAACAACCCAAAAAGGTACAATACTTCTCACAAAGCCAAATGATAAAAATAAAAAGATAACGTGGTATCCCATTTGATTTATCACCAATCAAAATGCATAGTTAAAAAAAAAAAATTGAATATTAATTAGATGACCACTCTGTCATATTTTTGGGAAGGTTAAATTAAAAACATACATGTGGACTAATGACACATTTTTTGTGTAAGGCAGTAGACTTTGCACCATGGCATCTGTAAAGTTTTATTCAAGACATGGTCTATTCCGCATTACCCAAAACAACAAACACTTCCAGGCGAGACATGTTACATGATCGGCGATTTTGTTTTATTTTATTAAGTGTATTCGTTTAGTGTCGGGTTTGACAGTTTTCAGATAACGCTGGTGTCAAATATGTTTAAATTAAAAAAATAATAATGTAACAGCGATATGAAAATCATGGGAAAATGTATTTTCGGTTCCGTGAGTTTGCCACGATCGTTACTGTGAAATTATGTGGCCTGATATATTCAGTTTTTAAATAGAGTGAATAAAGAAATTTGAAATACATTTTGCTGTTTCTGTCTTCATTTATTAATGCTATGACCTGATCATCCCCTGATGGATCATAGACAGGTTATTGGACAGTTACCAACTGGCAAATGCGTTTGTGTTTTTTAGACACCAGAGAATGTTTTTAGTGACCATAGTTAGTATTTTACTCACTTTGTAGAGCACTGAGTTGTAAGTGAAAACCAGGTGATTATGTGCACTTAGATAATAATAAAAATAACAAAGCATGGTCCATAATCCTTGCATACTTACTGTTCTTGAAAATCCAGCATGGACGGATCCAATCTAAGACTACTGGAATATATTTTGTCATCTTGTATTCTGAAATTTAAAACAAACTGATGTCACATTTAAATTCAAACATTAGTGAAATTGGGGTGACCATCACAAATTTATATATTCAACCAAAAAGGAAATATTTTTCTTTCATGGGGAGATCAGTGTAATTAATTTTCCATTGGTACCTTGTCATATTACTGAACACACACACTGCCTTCTAAATGGTGTGATTATCTAATTCATGATTGTCTGCCATGAATGTCGTCTTATTTATGAAATAAATTACTATTAATTACCGGTACATGCATACTTTCTTTTTCGGTTGAGTATATGAACAAGGCAAAGAAATTGGAATAATAAACAAATCTGTGAGGCTTATTATCAAACATTAACATGTATACATATATCATGTCTTTAAGACTAACTGAACAAGTCAATGTGTGTACACATATACTATAATACCATACATGTATGCTTTCGCATCTATATTTGTTTATGTGGAGATTGAGAAATATTTTGTAAAACATTTAAGTGAATCTCTGGCCAAAGTGGACGAACCATAATATATTTGTTAATTTGGGTTGGAATGAATCATTTATATGTTTAACAGCCAGAAATGTCACTATGATAAATCTGATAACATTCTGTGATATAAATGCATTATGGTTTTAATTTAGAATTTATGATTGTTTGACAAAATAATATCAACTAGTGCAGGTCTTACTATGGTTAATTTATAATTTACAAATAATATTTTTGTTAAAACAAATTAAAATATGTGTTAAATGCTTTCAGTCTGCATGGGTGTTATTGCTCTTAAGATATATTAAATTTTGGTTTAACATTTTCTATTAAAAAAAAATTGGGGAGTGGGATCTACAACTTACAAAATAAATATTGGTAATTACATAAAATAGGTCTTTAAGACTAACTAAACAAGTCAATGTGTGTACACATATACTATAATACCAATACCTTTTATAAACAATGAGGCTTATTATCAAACATTTACATGTATACATATATCATGTACATGTATGTTTGTTTATACAGCTATCAGGTCATTATAGCCACTTTTAAGATTACATGCCAGTGCATGAGAACTGGAAGTCATCAAGATCCAGTCAACCATGCAGAACAATGTGCACCTGCATTGCATGCCTCATGCTAATGAAATCTGGCAAACAGTATTTAAAAATGTTTTATCCCATTACTCAGAATATCCCATTACTTAGTTATACAACAAACTGAAAAACTGCAAACAAAGAAGTAAACAAATCTTAGTTTTTAAAAGTAATATGGCAGGGATGTCAGGCCTGCACAAACTGCAAGAACGATCATTTCGTTCGTACATCGGTTATGCAAATTTATTAGCATAACTGATTTACAGTTCGTGTAAAATTTGTTAAATAAAGTTTCTATGTTATCTTTTCTCGGAGTTGGATAGTGTAATGCATTTTCATTGGTTATTTGATATCACCAATGGGAATTCCTTTAAAATGTGGCCAATTAGAAAGTGAGATGCCATTAATAAATGTTTCGTCGGAAATCTTTGGCTGATTACGGAAAATGATCAAATATCACGTTTGTCCCAAATTCAGTTTTCAGGTTTTCATTCAACAAATTAACATTTTGAACAAAATGTAATAAGCAAAAAAGGACTGGACATAAGTTTGGTGTATATACTGTAAATGTATATTTATTATTGTTTCTTTTTACTTCAAAGTGACAATGGTTTTATTTATTTAAAAAACTAATTTTAAAGTTGTTTTTCAATTTTTTTTAAACTGGTTATGCAAATCAAAATAGGTTATACAAATTTGTTTGGCATAACCTATTTTCAGGTTATGCATATTTTAAATCTGTGCAGGCTTGTATGTGCTCATGCTGGGCAATGCCAGACACAACTATTCCACCACTAAAAATTAAGATTTCAATTAAGAGACTATACCACATATTGGAACTGCAAAGAAACTGACATGCCACTCAATACTTGGAATAGTCTCTATCAATAAAGTTGAAAAGCACCTATTTGCAAAAATATTTCTTTTAATTTCAAGACTAAACACCACCTTATACATCAACTAGAGCGTAATCAAGTAAATGCAAAATTAGGTAAAGTGTCATTAAATATGTATGTAAAAAATATTTACATGTCAGTTTAATATGAAAGAAATAATCAACAAAAATCATTTTTATTCTATTTCCCACAATATGTCAAATTTGGAAGTGTTATATCCTACAAGGAAGTGACATCATTATCATAAACTGATTTGACATTTTGACTGAATTTGAACATGGATGTTAAATCTTGATTTGTAAAACAGTTATTGTGACTGCATCACTTTCCTTTATTAAACTAAAACTGATTTGTAGATCGTTTACTGTTAGTGTTAACTTTATTGTATAATACTGAGTAAATTGTAAAAACTGTTCATTAGAGCTAATTATTTTGAATAATCATTTCTAAAGTGAGTCTACAAAGGCATGATTAAAATTAATCTATGGTTAATAAATGGGAGATCAAATTGGATTTTATTTCACATAAAGTTAATATCCCTAATAAATTTTGTAATATATTAAAATGATCTCTCAGAACATTATTTTGATATGAAATGGATACTTGTTTAACATCCTATTAATAAACTGTATACATATACTGTTACGTGTGTATGAGCTGAATGCTAAAACTAATATAAAACACAACTGAAACTTACATAAAACACACATAAAACTCAATGTGCTCTAGAGGCATTGTTAAATAAAACAAACTTTACTTTACACATAAAACTAAATATTATTAACATAATCCTGTACATGAATGGTTGCTTAGCAGTCACAGAGACTTTAAAAAACAATAAAATTAAATTAAACATTTCCTCCTTCCAGTTTGTTTTACACACTCAAGAGCAAAAGACTGCTTTTAAACTGGTAAAATGTGATGAAATCACTTTTCACAATAACATACTAAGTATACATTCAGGCACAAGAAGTCACACAATTCTATTTCCTTTGTTTTAAATAATGTTTATAATCAAATTTTCATTAAGCCTTTCTTCTTTTTATTTTCATTAACAGTAATGTTTTTTCTTTGGATTTACATACACAAAAAGTTTGCTTTCATTCACAAGCACACACGCACGCACGCACGTTTCAAAATAATTGAGGGTTTAATATGGAAACCTGTTACAGCAAATAGCTAAGCCTCTACAATCAATGATTAAATAAGACATAATTCAATAAAAGTGTTGAAAAAATTGAAGACATCGCTATCACAGACACAAAAAGCAAATGGCCACAGTCTGACAGAGACCTTGCAAAATCAAGTCAACGCCGGAAATCAATACAAAGTGATTGAACAAAGCAGCAATGCAGAAGCAGTCGTATAGAAAGTGCTGTAGGACCATAATACAGAGGCAGTGCTCTAACGAGATGATCAATGAAAAATATTTTTGTGCAGTCATGTGAATCAGGAATCATAGGTCTATTCGCACGTATATGTATGATTGTATGTAGTACTACACACTTATACTAAATGAAATATAATCAGTATTCTTTTAACAAGTGGAACAAAAATCAAAAACATGGCTTAAACATACATATTGTATTTATTTTGTTAAAAAAACAAAAGAAGTTGATAAATAAATCTATAAAAGCTTATATAAATACAAAGCAGTGTAAAAAGCTTTTGTGTAAAAAAAGCAAGGCAGTTTAAAAGTAAAGTTTGTTTTATTTAACGATGCCTCTAGAGCACATAGATTTTTATCCTATCATTGGCTATTGGACATCAATCATATGGTCATTCTGACATATTAGTTTAGAGGAAATCAACTGCTGCCACATAGGTTCCTCTTTCCAATAAGCAGCAAGGTCTTTTTATATGCACTATCCCGCAGACATGACAGCACATACTAAGGCCCTTGATGAACCAGTTGTGAATCACTGGTTGGAACAGAAAACAGCAAATGGGTCCACTGAGAATACATGGCAGTTTAAAAATTGTTTTTTGTGACAAACATAAACTGACAAAAAAGTTCAACAATGTAAAAATAATATTACTGATTTAAACAAACATTAATGTTTACTATAAATAAAAGGGTTTTTTTTAAATTCTAAACAAAGGTCATACAACTGATTATTATAATACTATTCAACCAAAAATGTATTTTCTTGCTTCAGAAAAAAAAAATGTTATAAGAACATCTTTTCAAAAAGAAATAGCTATTTAGGCTGTACTTATGTACAATGAAGGCTATGCCACTTTTAAAAGCAATAATTTATCTAAACATTGGATACATTGAAACTAAAAGAATAGTTCTTATTCTTTATAGTCCAGTCATTTTCGAGGGGAACTTTTTTTATGATTGAAATTCATTACTGACGTCCCTATGATGAAAATTAGCCTGGGGTCTTTTTTTTACACCTGTCGTTTGGTGGCCATCTTTTTTCCGTATTTTGAATAATTGTCAAAATCTCAATAACCAGAGAAGCGATTTTTATTTTTTAAACTGCGTTATATAGGTACTGAAATAATCTATAAATCATTTCATTACG
>JAULBS010084143.1:0-18561 GCA_032355785.1 Symmetromphalus regularis | reverse complement strand
TTTGTTGAGGTGGTAGATGGTACCACAACTTCTTCCCAACACATCTTACACTTAATATGACTAGACATTTGGATTCCACATTTCCTGATTAATTTAAATACCAAATTTGAAAGCTCTGCGATAATTATTACAACTTTTAAAAATGATAATCAAAAGTGTAACGGAAATTCACATAAAAAATGACAAAAATCTGACAAAAACACAAAACTTCAAACCTCTACCAAAATTAAAAAAATTATCAATTTTTTAATGGATATTATGACATATATTTTTTAAATGCAATTCTAAGATGGAGTTGTGGTAAATTGTCAGAAAATCTGTTGATTTGACATGGAATGATCCTAATGAAATTAATCATCATATGATAAACAGAACTCGTTTATAACCGCAAAGAAATTGTTTTACCTCGTCTGAAAATGTATAAACCACATTTCATATAGTTATTCAAAATGAAATTCCATCATGTTCTTCATTGTTTATTTCAAAATGGGTATATATGTATTTCACAAAGTATATACATATATATATGTTATTTCACAGTGTATATACATATACGTAAGTTATTTCACAGTGTATATACATATACGTAAGTTATTTCACAGTGTATATACATAAACGTAAGTTATTTCACAGTGTATATACATACACGTAAGTTATTTCACAGTGTGTAATATATTAAAGTTAATCCACACTAAGGGCCATGGCTCGCTTGATGAGCCGGTCTGTCATTGGTGCATTGTCTTTGAAGGATTTCCGCTCCATCAGAAGAGTCCTGTAAATAGTTCAAAGTGTTTGTAAATAAACGTATTTTGAAAACAGGAACACAGTTAAAAGTTTTTGTAAATAAACGTATTTTGAAAACAGGAACACAGTTAAAACGTTTTATAAGGCATAAATGCCAGTACCCGGAAAGGAAGCGATAGAAATATTAGAGATAAGTAGACATTTTTACTTATCTACCAGACATGGATCATTCAGTAAAAACAGCTGAGCAGACAAGTTCATGTTAGAAACAACTCCAATAAAAACCAAACAACAACAATAACAAAACTAAAAAAAAAAAAAAAATAGCCAAAAGACCCCCTCCCCCCCAAAAAAAAAGTCAAAAAGCAAAACAAAACATATGACAAAATGCACACAAAAAAGAATAAATAAAATTTTTTTTTTTTTTTTTTTTTTAAATTACATAGTAAATGATTAAAATTAAAGATTTAAATAAAATTTAAAATTAACATACACACATTCACCTATTTGATAACAAATATAATCAAACAAAAAAACTGGATCACCTAAACATTTACACCCACAGGAAGCCAGAGGCGGATCCGGAAGAAGAAAAGGGGTCCGGCGTTGTCCCCTCCTTCCATCACATCTTTTTAAATTTTCCATTTTAATTTGGAAACTCTGGCATCTATAAAATATCTTTGATCCCCACCCTTTCAAATACTATGCATCCACCCAGGGTAAAGTTCAGTTATATCGAATCTCAAAAGACAAATACAATGTATGCGTATTATACACGTACAAGTAACGTTTAAAATTTACTGTCAGAGAGGCTAACTAATAACTGACTACATGTAGTGTGAGTGCGTGTATGTTTTTGTGTGATGTTGTGGTAGAAGCTGTATATCAACACGGGACAATATTTCGAAATCTGAGTTAACTGGAAGTCGGTTCACGTGTTTTTTTTTACCTAGGTAACCCATAGTTCGGTTACGTGAATTATATTTGCGTAACCTGTTAGTTACCTGATCGGTTACCTCAAAGTTACGTTGAAATTATGTTTTAAATACATAATGTTTAGCTCAAATAAAGTTACAACAAAATACAAGAGAAAACAATGAATAATTTTTTTTTTAATGTTTGCTAAAGTTAGCTATGTTTTTTTTTAATGAACACTTCCAGATTACTTTTTTCGTTTCACGCTTTTCAAGCTACTTTCACTTTATCTAACATTGATGTTCCAAATGTTTGTTTTTTAAAGCTCATTCTGCGAAGTGGGTATATTTAAACTTTTGTAAGACTTGTTTAAGTTAAAACCATTTTCAGCATTTGTAAAATTATAGGCAATCCAATATTATGTTAGCATAATTATATTCCTAACGATGAAATAGCAGCAGATAATTTAGCTATCCCAAGCGTTCGTGGACATTTCATTAGAATTTTTGGCTCGACTCTATACTCAGCATTTTTAGTTTAGACTCAACGCAAGTTACAACTATTGCAATATAACATTGTCTACTGGTTCGCTGCACATCAAGTATCTAAAAATCAGTCTAAAACATTTGTTGGAATACTTGTATGTCTGCATGAATAAACTTCCTGTAATCTTGAAGTTTGGAAGTTTTAATTTCTGAACAAGTACAGGTCATGATGCAACCGATTTGCGGTTCGCGTAAATTTAATTTTGTGTAACCGACATGCGAACAGAATGGTGGTTCGCGCGAAATATTGTGCCCTGCCATTTATTCAACAACCCTCTCCAACTATTGGATTTTTACATTTTCACAACTGGTTAACTTTTTTTTAATGACTATAATATATTAATATAACGCTTTAAAGTTATTTAAGTTAAAAATAGTCACACCTAATCCTCACTCTTCACAGGTAGAGCTATTTGCAGAAATAATTCAAGTAATGAAACCAATATTACAGATAGCTTACATATTTTATTTTGTTAATCTTAAGTTCTAAATTAACTCTTCAGACATTTTATCATTTACAGATGGCGTTTTTTTTATTATACTGGAATTAAGATATTATGTAACTGACTTCATGTGACTGAATAACAAACAAAAGGGAGAAAAAAAAAGAAAAACTTTTGCCTACCTTTTTTTATTATCTTAATCTGGATTCCCATTAAAAATCTTACAATATATTTAATTTCTCCTTCCAAATGTTCTGCTTCTATGCATGTACGGATTAGTTAATATAAGACTCCCAGTTTTAAGTATTGTAGTGAAGTATATCGTATTCTGTCAGTACAGAAAGGTCACTTGTATTAAAGGCCAACTGTCTGAAAAAGATAATATTTTGTAAATCCCTGACGTGCTCCTTTCATATTACTTAAGTAATATTTTTTAAAAATAAATCATAATATCTAACTATGTTTAGCTAAATGTGTTTGCTATGTACATACCAACACGGATTTGTAAGAAATAAATTTCATTAAAGGAGCAGTCTCATTGTTGCACAAAATGGCAGTCCTCCAAAATATATTTGTATTGATATGTATTACATTTAAAAGAGAATATCCTCAGTTACATGCACAGGACAAATCATTATAAAGTAAAGCAATTTACAACCAGAAAAAGAAAATTTCACAGGGAAATACTTCAAAGTGCATTTGAGAGGAAATGCTCATAGTCCTGATAATATAATGTTGAAGTATAGTGTCAGGGTTCGAATTTCACCACGGCGCCTAGTGCAAATCCTGTGGATACCCCTCTTATTTCCTCTTACGCCCGGAAAATCGGACATCAACGGCAAGAAAAATGTTGTGATGCCCTTATATATTTGCCTTCGTGCCCTTCACATACATTCCACGTATGTTTCCTTCCTTGTCCCATAGCCAGCTGCCTTCGTGCCACTCTTTTGAAGGAAAGGTTTGCCTTGGTCCCACTCCAATCTGTCTTGGTGCCCTTAGTTTTCTTACTAAACCGAAAGCAACATCTGCCATGCCTTCTAATTGTTTTTATTTAACCCCTGTAGAGTATAATATCAATTAAATTTAAAGAAAGAAACTATTATCAGTTAAAGCAATCTACTAGTATACATAAAATTACATCAAAGGTGAATGATATCATATACTAGTATGTTACCCATCAAGTTATTTTGAAATTAAACTAGGACCAATGATTAAATTTACAGATTTTCTAACAAATAAATTCTTTGATGGTAGGCTGGTAATAAATAAAATACAAGCGAAAGTGAGTGATATATGTTTGGAAATACACTTGTAATATATATGGTATCATACAGAATATTGTTTAGTATTCTTTATTTTATCTACAATCTCCTAGCTCACAGTTTTGTTACTCAATCTCAACTTGAAGCTAACTTCCCTGTCTGTGTTTAAGAAAAAAACTTCTTGTATTAGCCATTTATTTTCCTACCCGCTATTTTACACAAAGTTTGCCAATATATGACCCACATTTTACATAAAACATGATTGTTTATCTTTATAATACACAACCAATTCCATAATGCTCAGATTAATCTCAAAACATTTTGCCAAAAACCGGCTTCAAAATATTTTTTTAGAAACAATATTTTTTTTATATACTACTATCAGTCTATTAGAGAAATTACCACTGTGAAGAAGCCGATTGTCATTTTTTTTTCAGTAAAATAATTTCTTTTTTTAACAGTAAATATCCCTATCAGAAAGATGGTACCATTTTGAAAATGTCTGGCAAGGAAACCAATCATTTTTTTTAAGTGAAATGATTTCTTTTATGAAGGACAAATCTCTCAATCAGACAAGTATAGCTTGTGCGTTATCTTGCCGAGAGTAAAAAAACAGTATAGAATCATGCTCGTCTAGCTGGAGGTGCTGTGGTGAAGTGTGATGTTTCAGAAACACAGAATACAGACAGCATGAAGCCAAGTCAGTAAGTGTGTCATATCTGTCTTTCATCTTAGGGGGGAAAAAGTAGCACAAGCAGATCTGATTATCAATTCATGGCTAATTTGAAATGTTTTTAACTGTGTTTATAACATATATGTGTCACATCCCATTCTTGGCATCACTCACAATCAAATAGTTCAGTTAGGTTTGTTATTTTTTTAACGGATGAGAAAGGGGTCTGCACTAAGCTTAAGTGCATGACTTTCTGTGTAGTCTTACTAGAGAGGAATTTCATTTTTAAAATTCACGTTTTTTTTGTTGTGTTCTGAAAACCATAAAATATGACATGTTACACTAAAAATCTGCAAATATTCTGCATTATTTTTATTTGGGTGTGTGTACGGGTTTTTTTTTAATTCATGGAGGTTTTCTTTTTAACCAAACTGATGAAAAATCAGATGCATATGGAACATATTTTAATCTAAAATGTCATCAGAAATCCTGCCTCCATAAATAGATATTAAGAAATACTGAAGATCTTGAAATTAATGTGATCATATTAATGCAAAAAATGCGAGTCCATGTTATTCGCATTAATAATATGATGCATTTATTTCTAATAATAGTGCACATACATGTATGATGGGGTCTCAAAATAAAAAAATAATTAAATACCAATACATGAAAAACAGTATAAAAATCATGCCTGTCAAGCTGGAAATGCTGTGGTGAAGTGTGATGTTTCAGAAACACTAAAATACAGACAGCATGAAGCCAAGTGTGTCATATCAGTCTTTCATCTTAGGGGGAAAAAGTCGCACAAGCTGATCTGATTATCAATTCACAGCTAATTTGAAATGTTTTTAACAGCGTTTATAACATATATGTGTCCCATCCCATTCTTGGCATCACTCACAATCAAATAGTTCAGTTAAGTTTTTTGTTTTTTTAAAGGATGAGAAAGGGGTCTGCACTAAGCTTAAGTGCAAGACTTTCTGTGTAGTGTACTTAAACATAGTGCAGACCCTATTTTCATCTGTTATTTTGTATGCTGGGGGGAGAGTGGTTAAACAAATTTTAAAATTAACTTGCTCTTTGTCGTGTTTTGAAAACCATAAAATATGACATCATGCTAAAAATCTGCAAAATATTCTGTATAACTCTGTACATAAACTTAGTGCAGACTCCATTTTTCATCTGTTATTTTTTATGCCAGGCAGGGGTGTAAAACAATGTTTTTAATTCACATACTTTTTATTATGTTCTGAAAACCATAAAATATCACAGGCCATGCTAAAACATTTGCAAATATTATGTATATTTTTATTTTGCTATTTCTTTTTTTTCTTATAGGTTTTCTTTTTAATGAAAATGATGAAAAACTAACATAAGACTCAGCTCACTTGAATGAGTATATTGTATGTAATACTGGCAACTTGTGGTTATAACATTACATATTATGTGTTCACTTTTGTCTGTAGGCAATTAACCCTAAGTCGTTCCTGACACATTATAAGTGAGGTAATCTCAATAACAATGGTTGTGGTCTCAGTTTTAGGGAATTGTATTACGAGCTGATTGCTGCAAAAACTTGTTGTTTGGAAAGTACTATACCAAAGGGAGGCAACTTGCATTAATTTCATGTTACATTTTAGTCTGACCACCATCACTTGCATTATTTTAGGGACACATTAAATTCATGATTTACAATATTTTCAATGGCCTTAAAGATTGGTAGGCTAAAACAATGGTTGTCTCCAAGTACAAATTAATAGTCCCCCACCCTGAAGACAAGGATCATTGCACAGTTTCTACCCACACAAGGCAAACATTAGATTCTACCATAAAGTGTTAAATATCCCTACAATATAATGAGTTCTGTACAGTTAATAAAGAAAATAATCACTAATGATTTGCAACTCGGCAACCTAGATATGAGGGATAACGTCTGACAATTAGGCCATAGTGTGACCCCCAATAGATAATCTTTAATTTTCATGCAGGAGGGTTGCGGGGGTTAGACAATATACTTTCTATTAAACAACACTCAGGTGTTGAGGCATTCAACCATCTACAAATCAAGCACAAAGTATGTTGGTTGTATCTATTTTCATGCTTATATCCAATTAAGATTCAAGCACGCTTTCCTGGGCACACAGCTGAGCTTCCTGTGCTGTCTGTCCAAGACAGAGGTTAGTGTTAGTAGGAGAGACAAAATGCACTGCTGTCATACTAATGCAGATACTCTTATAGATAAGCTGCAAGGGATCTTTTATATGCACACAGACAGCATAGCACATACCATGGGCTTTGATAAACCAGTTGTGGACCACTGGTCGGTGTAAGCTGTACACACACATGCACCGAGCCTTGCAGAGCACTCACTCTGGGTTGGTGCGGATACAGAGATTAAAAATTCAATGCCTTGACTGATATTCGATCCCAGTACCTACCAGCCGCGATTCTGATAGCTTAACAACTGCACAACAGGGGCCAAACACAAAATAAAAAAATCAGCAGTTTTTAAAACAAGACCTAAACCATTCACAACCAATAATGTTTCCAATCTGTTAGTAAATTAGTGAAATAATTAAATTAGAAACCACACAGAGCAAAAGATCATCTCATTCTTAACAACTCTCATTAAGCAGTTTTAATTATGCATCTCCTACCAGCAGTTGTTATCTCATACTGATGTGGATGAATGCCAGAAAACCTTTCAAAGAATTAAAAAGAACTGTATTTATTTGGCTATAAGGCAGTCTTTTTTCCCCTCCAGAACCAGCCTCAAAACCCGGCCCATCTTATAAGCATGATCTAAAGTCAAAATGCTGTTTTCAGCAATCTTCAGTTAGAATAACTGGTCATGAAAATGGCCAGTTTCTGATTCATTGTCAAGAGTTGTCTACCATAATTAAATTACTAGGCACTCAAAATGACGGACCATTAAACATATGGATAAAATACAAGACATAAATGATAAAAATATTGCCTAAAACAAAAGTATGTGTGTAATTTGATGAGCCAATACACAATACTTTCAATTTTTTAGCTTTTAGACCTCTTCTGGTAATGAATTTCAGCAAACATTGGCAGCAACATGCTTACAAGAATTCTCAAACATTTCACCCCGTCTTACAAGCGTGTGGAAGTAAAAATCTCACCCCAGAAAAATGAAAGTACTCGTCTTTTCGGTAATATCGTGAGCCTCGGTGGTCCAGTAGTAGAACGTCAGACTCTCAAGCTGATGGCAGTGGTTCAAAACCCACTGGAGACTGGCTTACACTTGACTACGGGAGTCACGCAAGCTGAATTACGAGCTGAATTGCTGGCTGAATTGCGAGCTGAATTGCTGGCTGAATTGCGAGCTAAATTGCAAGCTGAATTGCTGGCTGAATTGCAAGCTGAATTGCGAGCTGAATTGCAAGCTGAATTGTGAGCTGAATTACAAGCTGAATTACAAGCTGAATTATAAAAACAACAGCTGGATATTTGCCGTACTTGAATGACTACTCATCCTAAGGACCTACCGGCTACCAACCGGTACATGAGAAACAACATTTAGTGTCATTAATTGATAACCGCTATCTCTTGCATCCACACATCACCATTAACAAGTGCTTATTTCAAGTAGCAAGAGAGCTTTAATGACATTTAAGATGGAGATAAATAAAATTCAAATGACAACGGTTATGAGGTAATGCACTATGATTATGAGGTAATGCAATACAGGCAGTTTATCGGAAAGATGACTGCATCAAAGCGCATTCTCGGTAGCCGATCTACTCAAACATTGACGTGAAGGATATTAATGTAATAAGTGCAATCTGATACTGACATAAGCTGGATGAAAATTATCAACATTGGTATTATCTTTTATATGTAATATCCTGCAGACAGGATATCAAATTATCAACATTGATATCATCTTTCAGATGCACTATCCTGCAAACAGGATACAAATTATCAACATTGATATCATCTTTTAGATGCACTATCCTGCAAACAGGTTAGCAAATTATCAACATTGGTATCATCTTTTATACGCACTATCCTGCAAACAGGATACAAATTATCAACATTGATATCATCTTTTATACGCACTATCCTGCAAACAGGATACAAATTATCAACATTGATATCATCTTTTAGATTCACTATCCTGCAAACATGATACAAATTATCAACATTGATATCATCTTTTATACGCACTATCCTGCAAACAGGATACAAATTATCAACATTGATATCATCTTTTAGATGCACTATCCTGCAAACATGATACAAATTATCAACATTGATATCATCTTTTATGTGCACTATCCTGCAGACAGGATAGCACTGCCTTTGATAAACCAGTTGTGGACCACTGGTCGGTGTAAGTGGTATACACCCGACCAATGAGCCTTGTGAAGCACTTACTCTGGTTTGGAGCCGATACGGAGATTAAAAATCCCATGCCTCGACTGAGATTTGATCCCAGTACCTACCAGCCCTATAGCTTTACTACAGCTGGTTATGTCATGACTTTGTTGTTGAAACGGAAAGGTGACACGGATAATGTGTTTGTTTAGACTGAGGACAAGATAATTAGACAGTGATTACAATATGATCTGATTGTGAGTCCTTCAACAACACAATGACATGCAGTCTGAATGGTGTATGTTTCTACACTATAGTACATGATTTACTCACACAAAGGGTTAAAGATTCTCTATGGTGATAAACCAAATTATTGTGATGTTGATAGGAGTGCCATCACACAGAACATGAGATAAACATCCTGTTCTTTTTCCATGTGATCACTAATTGTCATCTACAGGTACTGAGCGGAATGCAGGTGCTTGGTCATAAGACTGAGAACCCATAGGCACAGTGGTTAAGCTATCGGACTCACGGTGGGTAGGTACTGGGATCAAATCTCAGTCAAGGCATGGTATTTTAAATCTCAGCCAGCTCCAACCTACAGTGAGTGCTCCGCAAGGCTCAGTGGGTAGGTGTATACCACTTACACCAACCAGTGGTCCACAACTGGTTTATTAAAAGCTGTGGTATGTGCTATCCTGTCTGTGGGATAGTGCATATAAAAGATCCCTTGCTGCTTATCGATAAGAATAGCCGCATTAGTGTGGCGGCAGCGGGTTTCGTCTCTCCTACTAACACTAATCTCTGTCCTGGACAGACAGTACAAGAAGCTGATTTTTTGTGCCCAGGACAGCGTGCTTAAACCTTAATTCGATATAAGCACGAAAATAAATACAACCAACCAACCAGAATACCAACCAACCAGAATGCGTTAAATTTAAAGTTTAAAATGCCCAAAACACGTATTTTCAAATGGTTTCACAGAAAATACACCCATCAAGAAAGATGGAACAATTAAGTGACGTGGCGGTCAGCTCTGAACTGCTAAGATATGGTTGAAAACGTAAATGTTTTATTATTATATATTAAGATCATGTGTAGACAGACTAGGTGATAGATTTAAAACGTTGAGTCATCCGTTCGTGAGATTTGAATCACTGTTAAACTTCGATGAGGTGACTACAGTGGGAAAGAAGGTAAAAAAAAACTACACATTCTTTAAGTACAGAAAAGTCTGTTAGTTAACAGGTCTTTAATGGATCATACCGAATGGCACTAGAAATGTTATGTCAAAATTGTCCAATGAAAAAATCAAAATCACTGATGAAAACTAATAAATTATTGAGCTGTTAATTGTACTGATTATAATATTTAAATAGCTATGAGGGCGTGGCTAAGTTGTAGACCGTCCTCCTGAGATGTCATGGACCATCGGTTTCATCCCATTCAGAGGACACATTTGGTTATTTCTCTTTCCAGTTTTGGTCCACGACTGCTATATCAAAGGTTGTGGTATGCACTATCATGTCAGTTGGAAAGTTCATATATATGACCCCTTTTGTTAATGTCGTTAGCTGGGTTCGTGACATAAATAATAAAAATGATTTCAACAAAATAATTTTGAAATTGGTGAGCGAGCGTGAAGATGAATCTCGGCGAGTTTTCGTATGGTATGCCCTGAGTCAACATTTTTCCAAATTTCAGGTTATATATAATTATTAACCGGTAAGTGAACGAGTGAACGACTGATCCAATATTAGTATAACTATTGGTATAAGAAACTCTACTTACTGGGCGTAACCAGGGCAGTGCATAGCTGCCAATAGGTGTGGACCAAATGGGAAATATAGGCCCCATTTCAAAGTATTTTTGTAATCAGTGCTAAATATATATGATTTATGTATAGGTATATATACATGTAGTGTATACGATGCACTTAGGATCCCCATAGACACTGTTTACCAAAGGCCCTTTGCCTATACCAAGGAGAATAGACCCCTCTAAATCGTAAGCCCATGCCAACCTGCTCTCTCCCCCTCCCCCCCCCCCATCACTCTGGCCTGGGCGTAACCACGATAGTATTCACGTTAGTTGTCTGATGGACCATAATATCAACTCCTCAATAGACCATTTGGCTGTATAACGGTTCCAAAAAGTGTCTGATATGCAAATCCAAGGGGAGGCTGTACGAATGGCTACCTCCATTTTTAAATACAAAGTCTTTATTTTTCTTTTATTGTATAGCCAAAACGATGCGCACCCCTTTTTTAACGGACACTGTATCTCGCCTTTTTAAAACTCCTGCTTCCCCAAATATTACTGATGTATTACTGCCCGTTATGTGTAAATATTGTGTTGTCCTCTATGTGACAACGTGCATACAACCCCTTAATATGACCACGGCAATCGGCAATGCCGTAGAGATTGGAGCTGAGATTTTCATTCTCTGCGGCATTTTTTTTTATTGCGGACTTAATTTTTTCAAGGTTTATTTTTTTATTATAATTAAAAATAAAGTATACTTTACGCTAAAATTTCCGTGGAATTTATTTTGCCGTGGACATTTTCTTAATTGTAGGGGTTGATATACAATATCACTTGTTGCTAACCAGAAAGCATATCCTATATGACGGCAGGTTTCTTCTGTTGACAGTGTGTTGTAAATATCAGGCTCGACACCTAGCTGCTGACTAAACAATGGGCTGGTGTCTTGTTAAACAATGCTGGTCAGTACATTTGCACTTTGAGTGCTATTTCTCTCACTGGAACACAAACGTTTTTGTTTGCATGTATCCACGTATAGTCAAACCAGTGTGTAACACGACAAACAGGTGAATACAAAAAGTCATTTTTATCAGCAAGTGATCTTTGTATTCAGATAAAAATAGAGCTTAAAATGTAAGTTTAAAGACTGAAATAATAATCCTAAATTACATGTTAACATGGCTTAAATACATTCATATAATTATCTAAAATACAGTCAAATCTCGTTGACTCGAACACCCTCGGTGCCTCAAAAAGTATTCGACTCAACGGGGAGTTCGACTAAAGCATTCGGTTAACGTCGGATATTTCCGTGACTGCTTAATGAAAGTACAGTTGAATGAGACACTGGATATGTACACCAATAAATAAACAAATGACAAATACGTCATCTAGATTCACGAGAATTTATTAATGAACATATGTTTATATACTTATAATATGTACTTTTAAAATAATGTACATGCAATTTTCTTCAAATCTGCTTGCATGTAATGGATATATATACAAAGGTAGTTCATATAGACAGGCTCTTATACATAGCGCATATATAAATGTCATACTTTTATATAAGTTTTTATATTTCAGGTAACATTTATTTGTTTGTTTTGTTTGTTTAACGACCACCAGCACAAAAAATAAACATCGGCAATTGGGGGGAGGAGGGGAGGGTCATACATTTGTTAAACACAAAAAAAAAGATTATTAAAGATAAATCAGTGTAACATTTATAGGCATATTACTACCGCTGAAACACTTTTATATAATATATCTGACCTCTATACTCAGGTGGCTGTATAAGTGAGTTTTTATATATGCAGGTTTAATAATTAATAATAATAATAAATAAATAAATAAATAAATAAGTAATAATAATAAAAATAATAAAAAACGACGTCTGGAATGTTTATATATTAAAAGGATGTCCAGTATCAGTCCCGTACGCAAGCGGGGGGGGGGGGGTGCGACGGGTGCGCACGCACGCCCCTAAATCTGTCGAAGTCCGTAAATGCAAATTGGGATTGACGCTAATTTACTAGAATAACAGTTCAGGTCCCTCGGGCCTTCACAAACGCACCCCCCTAAAGAAAATCATGCGTACGGGCCTGAGTATTTCGGGTTCCACTGTACATATATCTCAACATCTTCCTTCTGTAGGACATACGTGCGTGTCTGATTATCCTACAGAAAGCATTACGCATCCAGCTCGCGTATGTGATTTAGCTCAATTAGTCAGCATGAGAATAATGCAATAATGTATCTCAGCCACGCGGGCACATCACGCCGCATCACGGCAGTTAGCTAGTCCGTGCACAGGTTTTGTTCCGTCACGCAATCGTTGCGTCCCGGAGGACTGTCAAATCGGAAGGCAGGAGTTTTAAGTTTTGCAATTTAATCGCGAGAACTCCTGGCATGAAACGTGCACGTGTGATGAGCGATGTTATCACCTGCTCGCAGGTAAACTTGCACACCTGAGCACAGAATCGTGCCAGCGATAACTTTAATTACGATGTGTAGTTTTTTGTTGCAATTTTTTTTGTAAATATTATTTTGGAGAACAATGCTTGTTAAAATTAAGGTTTCATTGACATAAAGCTTATTTGGGCTTTAGAATGCACCAATTTTACGACGGTATATATCGTGACGAAATTAGGGCGCCCAAATTATTATCATAAAAATAAAAATAATAAACGAAAATAAAACCCCAGAAAACTTCCAAACAACCTGAACAAAAAACACACTGAACATATGTTAATCAGTATACTTAATTATAATTAAAACATCGATTAGAGTACGGCTTTAGTTGAACAATTACGGATATTAGCGATCAGTATGTAAACTTAACTGGTTCCCCGTGCATTGATTCCCAATTACTAAGAGACGAATTACTTAGCGGCACTTCAAAATGAAACCAGTTAACTTAAGTAGCCATTGTGGATAGTGAATTCTGAACTCTCCAGTCGTGAACAAGACATACAACTGAACACTAGATGGTTCATTGAAAGGCAGCTGTACAATTCCTAATGACTACTTATAAATAACACCGCCACAAAACTGTTTTTAATTGTTTGTAGCTTCTTTTTATTTCGGGTTGGGTTGCTCACAAATAACAATGTTGTGCCCAAATTAATTCATATATCCCCATACCAGTGCCGTGTTATCCATAAGGCTGACTTGACTGAAGCCTAGGGACCCCGCAGGTACTAGGGGCCTATCATTTGTTTTCAATGAGGCACTGTTACCAGATAGGGGACCCGAAGTACCTCAAAGCCTAGGGGCCCGGCCATGGCACTGCCCTGTACCATTCCCTCGCTAAAAGGCTGCAACCTCATTAACTTGCATTATTGGTGGATAAAGAGAATCTACTATTAGGAAGGAGATAGGGCATATTCCATGTTAAAAAAACTATTAGGAAGGAGATAGGGCATATTCCGTGTTAAAAAACTATTAGGAAGGAGATAGGGCATATTCCATATTAAAAAAACTGTTACTGCGAGGCTTGTCAAAATTGTGTGAAAGATCATTCGACGTAAATCATGTTTTACGTAACCCATTTTACGTACCTATTGCAAAACTAGTATCTGTACAATTTGATGTTTTCATCATTCACACGAACAGCGTATCTGCACATAAACATGCAGTTACTTTTTAATTATTAACAATTTTAATGATTTAAACAAAAGCAAGAGCGAAAATCGCATCCTCTCAGTCTAGAATGTAGGGGATGTGTCTCATCCGTGCCCCCCAGGATTGACACCATTATAGACACCCTGTGTACTTCGGTATATTTGCGCTAAGATCACATGGATAAGTGTTATATTGATACAATAAAGAGAAATAATGTTAAAGATTATTATTTACACATTTTAATTAACATTTTCGAAGCAAAAAGTGGCGGGATAATTATATAGGCATCCCCCCTGTCCAAACGGTGAGGGAATATGTATGCCCTTCCCCCACCCTCCGACCCACCGGATTTAAGACCCTGAACAAAGGAAAAACCACAGCTGCAAACTGTACAACAAAAAGTAATCGTGGATCCATACTCATTCTCACAAAATAACACTGAAAGAGAGGTACTTTTTTCCTGAACGAACTATAGTTGTATTAGCCTGATGTGGTAGATGTATAGTAATTGTATAACACTCTAGAAAAAACATTAGTGAGCTATTGTTTGGTTATACGGTATAACAATACTGTTTTCGATGATAAGACAACGTTGGGGAGTTTGCAACTATTTTCTGCCATGGTGAATATTTAACAGAAAAACAGATGATTAAATCCAGTTATTAAAATATGTCTTTATACGACAACTTCTGACTGCATTTAGCTGGATCATACTACAATGTTTAATCAGCGATATTGGGGGTGTCAAGCACACAGGCCCGCGTAAAGCTGGTAATAGGCACGGGCCAGATGGGAAATTTAGGCCCCCGTTTCAAACAGCTCATTAATTATTTTTATTATGGTCAGTGCTAAATACCAGGGAGAGTTGGCCCGCGCAAAATCGCAAGATGTATCAACTGATCCATTTGGACCTCCCTCTGTCCTGGCCTGCACACATAGTCAACAAAAGAAAATTGCTACCATCACACAGACTATTCTTTCTGATTAACAGCAAGAGTTTTTGGTGTGATTTTCCCAGGACATTTGTAACACTGGTCGTGAATCACTTTCTGAAATTAGAAATAATCTAATGGGTCCACTGAAGAGGTTCTATCTAGCGATCCACGCGACTACTATGGTGAGCCTTTGTGATCCAGCAGTAGAACAAAAGACTCTCAAGCTGATGATAGTGGTCCAAAACCCGTTGAAGGCTGGCTCACACTTGACTACGTGTAAAAATAACCAAATGTTTGACATTCAATAGCCGATGATTAATAAATCAATGTGGTCTAATGATGTCGTTTAATAGAATTAAAATTAAAAAAAACCACCAAAAAACCACACCCAAGAACAACACTACCTGAGGTACACCCCGCTGAAATGCTTTTGACTACTTAATTTCACTGCACACCTTCACCTAAGAGTTCATCTGTAATGTGTCATGTTTGTATTCGATGTATGGATATAGGTCATTATAAACATCAGTGGAAGGTTTACACAAAGATAACGGTTTGAAGGGAGCATCAAGCCTGCACTGTCTACCTGTCACTAGATCGAACTGATAGCGCAGATACATACACTAGAGATGGCGGTAATAGATTTGTGTTCACACTACAAGGAAATGAAAGTTGAAACCTTTGACGTGATCATTGATATTTGTAATGCCACAGTCACCTTTTTCTGGACCTTTCGTTTCTTCTGAAGGCGTATCGTGATCGAGACGTAGGCATGCAAGGCAGATAACTATTTTTCCGGAACGATGGTATCGCCATGATAGTTCTATTAATAGCTTGGGCGGAATGTTATCTGAGAAAGGCTGGTAATGACATAAATATAACAAAAAGACAGACGACGCAGAAACTGATAAAAGTTTCACAAATATAGTACCCTCTTTTTGACGGAGCTATTTGGCGGGTCAAAGGTTGTGCCTACAACAGGCGTGGTTGTCAGACAGCGTTTCTAATGAACACACGTTTAAAATATACTCTTTCCTATCTTTAATTAGTATACATATTTTAAAAAATATTTATTATTATGTCTGCTTCAGAAATGAGAAACAAATTGGAGGTCCTTCCCTCTGAAAATCTTGGATTTTTTTTGTTGTTGTTTGTTTTCTTTAAGGATACCACGACAGCACTTTGATTTATTGGCTATTGGATGTCAAACATTTGATTATTTTTACACGTAGTTAAGTGTGAGCCAGCCTCCAACGGGTTTTGAACCACTGTCATCATATTGAAAGTCCGACATTCTACCGCTGGACCACGGAGGCTCGACACAATCTTAGACTCGTACCCATTATTTTTATTGTTGTTAAAAATCCATTGTCATAACCACAGCTGATTGATTGATTAAGATTTAGATTATTTTTATTGTTGTTAAAAATCCATTGCCGTAACCACAGCTGATTGATTGAGATTTAGATTATTTCTATTGTTGTTAAAAATCCATTGCCATAATCACAGCTGATTGATTGATTGATTGATTGAGATTTAGATTATTTTTTATTGTTGTTAAAAACTATTGCCATAACCACAGCTGATTGATTGATTTGAAATTTACATTTTTTTCTCCTGCATATATTGAAACAAAATATTAACAGATTAATTAAATACACACATCATTTTCACGTAATTCATTCAATAATAGGAAAGCTGCTGAACACAGATGGAAAACCTTAACAAGACATTACGTCTTAGATTTCATACTATAATCCTTTTCATTCATCGTACACACCAGTTTTTGCGGACAACATTAATTTTAGTCAACGTAGAGAAAAAAGTAATTATTTTTAGAAATAAGAAAACAATATTTTTTTGAAAATTAAAAAAGGTGTTTTCCACAATTGTCGTTGTTTCCCACGGTCATTTTTCTTATAATCAAAATAAAAAATTGAATTAAAAGTGATTCTATAAAATATTTATAATATTGATTTATCTTTGTGTGTCTATATTGCATACATGAATTAGCTTCCAAATAACCATTAAAAATGGTAGTGTTCTTGGAAATTTTGTCCAAAATCTCATTTTCAACATTTTTAGTGAAATGCACGAAAGATGGCATCCAATGGTCCACAACTGGTTCATCAAGTCCGTGGTATGTGCTGTCCTGTCTATGTGACAGTGCTTATAAAAATTCCTTGCTGCTTAGCAGAAAGTAGCCTAAGTGGCGGCAGCGGGTTTCCTCTAAACATGTCAGAATGACCATATGATTGACGTCCAACAGCCGCTGGTAAGATAATAATCAATGTGCTTTAGAGGCGTCGTTAAATAAAACTAACTTTACTTTTGAAAGATGGCCTCTTAAAATAAATCATCGTAATACACTGCACAACGTAAAGTCATACAACTAAGATGTAATTATTATTTTATAAGCCTTTTACATTTAATTTTTTGTTATTCCACTCTGTGGATGTTATGGTTATCAAAATGATCACAAAAAAGGCTTTAAACAGTATTGTAACCCCAATTTCTTTAATTTTTAATATAATTTTTTTTAAAGAGTGGGATGGGGCATAATATATACTCAACCAAAAAAGAAAGTATACATGTAATCAATAGTCGTTTATTTCATAAACTTGATGACATTAATAGCAGAAATTCTAGAATTAGATAACCACACCATTTAGGAGGAGTGAGTGTGTGTGCAATAATATAACAAACTGCATACGTGATTGCTGCCAATGGACCATTAATGTGACCACCCCATGAAACAAAATTAGTTCAACATCCATACTTTCTTTTTTGGTTGAGTACAATGGAATACCCTGTTAAATTACCGAAGTATCATTGTCGCTGCGTTTGTTTTTTTCCCCAATTTTTTCAATTTATTTATTATTTTTTATTTATTGTACTCAAAGATTATTATGTTCTCGCTAAAGCACGTGGTCTGCCCACGCGATTTACCTCAAAGTAGGTCACGCGATATCAACCAAACGTGTAGAGCGGTACGCTAATCACCATAGTTATCTTCTCTTGATCCGCGCAAACAAGCGCTGGCGTTCTCAAATACCAATACAAATGCTGGCGTCTTCGCCATCTTGATCCTGTTGGGTGCACTTTTTAACATTTGCTTACGAAGTTTGCTCGCTTCTCAAGCTACTCACGTTGTTTCGAGAGGACACATATTTGAGAAAATGTCCTAAATCCAAAACATAGAATCCCTAGCTTAGTCGTTTAAAAGTTGTGTAACGCTTAGGCTTGGGGTAGATGGGGGTCGTCAATGGGGTGGGGGGGGGGGGGGGGCATGGGGGGTGG